>ML280825.1:0-48413 GCA_005239495.1 Nicotiana undulata
GGCTCATCTCCATTAATGCATCATGGCGAGCACTCATGTACGCCCAGCTCACATCAACGGCAGTCGCCTCTTCAAGGTCATTATAATCTTTTGACCACGCCTGGATATCAAGCTTCGATCCATCTTTCTCAGCTTCGGCGGCTTCAAGGGAAACCCTCAAGGGTACAACTGACTCCTCCAAAACACGGACTTTATCTAAAGATTCACGAAGTTCTTCTTGAGTCTGGGAGAGAGTCTGTACAAGCTCTCCAGAGTATTCCTCCTTCTGCCCCAGCATGTGCTTCAAATTCCTGATCTCCTCCAAGGCTTGGGACAATTTCTCAGCAAATGAGGATTCAAGAATACTCTTGTCCTTATCAGCCTGGCTGGAAGAAGCTTTCTCTACTTCCAACTCCGTCACCGTAATCCCCAACTGCTTCCTCAAGGTACTCCTTTCTTCTTCTAGAGCATCCATATCCACCCTTAAGCCATCATATTGTGCCTTCATATTGTCAAGATCAACCTGAAGCTCCCGCAGCTCTGTCAACTCGTTCTCTGAATTTGAAACTCTTTTCATAAGCTCTAAGCCAATCAGATGCATCTACAAAAAAGTTAAACAGTTAAATATGGTAAAACTGTGTAAGCATAGAAAAGCATATAGATGTAAGACTAAGCTACGTCATACCTTCAAAGAAGTGTGCACCACTTCATTGGCCCACGTGAGAGTTGAATGGCTGGCAAGTTTAGCTTTCTCTTCAGAGCCAATCAGAGGTTTGAGCCACACTTCAGGCTCGCCCGTCTTTCTAAAGAGACTCTCTCCGGCTGGAACCTCAATCTCAACCCTCCGCATCTCCCTGCTGTAAGACCATGCTTCCATAAGAGAAGGCATGGAAGCAGGAACGGAGGGAGCAGCAATGGAAATAGACGGACCAGGAGCCGAGGGAGCCACGGGCACAGCAACAGGCACAAATAAATGAGGAATTGAGGAAACAGAAGTCACGGGTGGAAGAGCGGCATAAACTGTAATAGCGAGAGGAGCAGGAACAACAGAGACGTGAGGAGCCGAAGGAACTTCCACTCTTGAAGAGTCGGGAAAAATAGCTGCTAGGGGAACGTCGTCAGAAGCAAGGTCAAAACCTTCATGAAATAAGTATTCAACAGAATCTCGAACTGGGGACTGAGAATCATCTCTAGAAGAAGAGGGTCTAATTTCCAACACGGAAGGAAGGGACTTGGGGGTAGATTCATCATCTGAAACCAACCGCCTCCTTCTCGACCGATGCACCAAAGCACCCTCTCTTTCTTCTTCTTCTTCTCCAGAATGGGGGTCATTTACTTTCCTCTTTGAGGTAGAGGAACTGGCAAGGACATCTTGAGCATGAGACAAAGACATCTTCGGGAGTGATGAACCAGACACCCCACGGGCAGAAAACCCTATCAAAAAAGGGAAAGTTAGACGAGAATAAAAAACAACTCGGGTAAGGCAGGAAGCAAGAAAAACTCCACTTACCATGGGTCTTCAGAAGCCAACCATACTTCGCAGAGAAGTATTTCCAAGACATTTCTTCAACAGGAGCAGCAGGCAACATTTTTTATACCCAATCACGAATATCGGAGACATTCTCGAGAGTATTCATGATTGCTGAAAAGGAAAAGAAAAACATATGCGGTGTTAGAAACACAATCCAAATCTAATGAAGAAAATAAATGCAAACCAAAAAGTACTCACGTGTACGTTTCCACTTCTCAGGGAAGGGAAGATTTCTTTCACCCACTAAAATAGCAGTGGGGACAGCAACGTACCGAAGGTACCAACCTCTATCTTTATAGTCACCAGGGGTTACTAAAACTCTTTTACTCCGAGCAGCCAGAGTAAAAACCCCTTGACGAAATAAGACAGGAGAGTATAGATGAATAAAATGATGAAAGGTAAAGGGAACTAAAGATAAGGAAGCTAAAACTCTCAAGCACGCAACTACTCGCCATACCAACGTACCAACTTGTCCTAGATAGATATTGAAAAAACGACAGAACTCTATGATGACAGGATCAATGAGAGGCATAAATCCCAATGTGAAAGGGTAGGTGTAAACAAAGGAATAACCAGTCTTGTAAGATGTGATCCTTTGGTTGCTATTCGGTACGAGAACAGGGACATCAGACTTCCATGAACACTCCCTATGAACAAGAGGAACGTGACCCTCAGTGATGATCGTCGCATACTTCTCTACACTTTCTAAAGAACTAGACTGTTCTGCAATAACTGGGTTTTCTCTGGTAAAGACGAACTCAGCAGGAATAATCTCGTCAACCTTGGGTTCACAAAGATCATCTTTACCTTTGGAAGCTGAATGAGAAGACCTGGCCCTAGGGGAAAGCAGAGATATAGCAGAAGGAAGAGAAACTATGGGGGAAGAAGAACCTCTAGTAGAAGCAGATCCTAGGCTTCTCAACCTACCTCCCCCCGGCTCCTAGACGGAGCAGAAGAAGATGCTAAAGTCTCTACATCTGTAACCTTTTTTGGCTGGTTTGACGAAGACATACTTATAAAAGCAAAGGAAAGTTCTTTATGAAGGAAGAGTCAAGCTATGAAAAAGTTCCGTGAAAGTAAATAAAGGAAGAAGGGTATTTATACATAAAGACAATCGTCAAAACATGGAAAAACAATGATGGAAAGTCATAATTAAAGGTGTCACTTCGGGACAGACGCAGCCGCAAAAAGCCCTAAAAGACGCCGAGTCATTGCAGAACCAATCAGAAGAGAACACGTGGAAGAAGCATTAAATGGAAATGACAGACGACGCTTAAATTCATAAATGGATACAATGTTTCGGAGCAAAGCTGCGGCAAAATATTCCCGCCATAAATGCGTATCCACTTACCATATATTTGCGGATTAATATTTGGTAAGTGGGGGGACTATTTGTATTGGTAAAAAAGAGTCTTACACGTAAGCAAGTCCTGGACAACTCAACCAGCTACGTGGACCAAGGAAAACGCCACACATGGATATGAAAATACAAGAAATTATGAAATAAAGAGGCACGATCAATAAACCCACGAGGGCATCAGCCGCGGGAAGCCTAATAAAGAAGAAGAAATGCGGTCATAGTGAACCCAGACGAAGCTACGGATAGATTCGAGAATCAACAGTTAATGACTTATACGTTACGTAACTCCTCTACAACAGTTACGACTATCCTTTGATGATCCTTTGTAACGCCTCATTAATGTAATAATTATCCATTAATGAGCAATCATTACAGGAACCAAAATGTTATACTAGGAAATCCCTATATAAAAGGGAAGAAGTGTAACCCATAGGGGGGAATTCTCGAATACAAACTGCTTTACTTTTCTGCATTCTATACTGCTTATTATTCCTTTATTAATTATATTATTCACTCTATTATCAGTAACCCGTGTTTATCCTAAAGTAGCTTTGGTCAAGGAATCTCATTCTTTGGTTAAACAATTATTCACTCGATTATCAGTAACCCGCGTTTATCCTAAAATAGCTTTGGTCAAGGAATCTCATTCTTTGGTTAAACACATTAGTGCCATCCCTTATCGCTCCTTGTTGCGGCGTGCAACCCGCTCCCACATGTCCACCCTTATTGCTCCTCCCTATATATATCACCCTTATTGCTCCTGTTGTAGCGTGCAACTCGATCCCACCTGTCTACCCTTATCACTCCTTGTTGCGGCGTGCAACCCACTCCCACCAGACATATCATATCACTTTATTTATGAATTTTTTTGCATTTCAGATCAAAACCTTTCACAATATTTTTGTCCCAAAAATTGTAAACAGGAAGCTATACAACTCATAAACTTCATCAATTATCGTTTCTCAATGAAATCAACCGGAATATATATAGTAAAACATTGTCAACCAACTCATCTTTATTATGTATCACAATGAATCTAAAGGATCAACCAACACTTCCAAAGTACTTGAAACAATATTTAACAACAAGTTGACGAGACCAAGTAATCATAGAGACATCAATGATCATAAAACAGTTCAGCCACGAATCAAATAGATTGGAAACGGGGAAAGGGATCATGTTCAACAAACAATTTGATGGTGCATAGATACTCGTTACCTCACCTATACACCACACACATGCAAATTCACATAGCAATTAAGTTGGGGATTCCTATTCACTAAAGTCAAGGTTAAACCAACACTTACCTCGAATTCACAAGCAATTCACTGCTCTAGCACAACCTTTCCTTTTGATTTTGCCTCGAACGTGCTCGAATCTAATCACAATTGGTTCAATACCATCAATTATTGCCTAAAGAAATCAACTTTAATGAAAAATTATAGTTTTCCTATGTTTTCTTATCAAAATATAAAAATCGACCCTGGACCCGCTTGGTCTAAACTCGATCTTCGGACCAAACCCCGTTTACCCCAATCTCCCTCGAGCCCGGATATACAATTGGTTTTGGCATCCGACCTCAATTCGAGGTCTAAATCCCCAAATTTTTTAATTCCTAAGTTCTACCCAAAAACCCTAATTTTTACCATGGAAACTCTAGATTTTTTGTTGAAATCTTGTTAAAAGTTGTTAAGGAATGAAATGAATTAGTTAGATATCACTTACCAATGATTTGGAGAAGTTTGGGTCTTTGCAAATTACCTATGGAGGTTTAGGGTTTGAGGGAATTGAAAAAGAAGTGAAAAACCCGTCTAAAATCTGATTTAACTGGGTGCGTATCTCGCATTTACGAACCCTTCTATTTTCGGCATTCATCGCAAATGCGATAAAAATGTCGCATTTGCGACATATGGGCATCTCGCATTTGCGACCAGGAATCTCGCATTTGCAAGATCTGAGGCTAGCCCAGTACTTCGCAAATGCGAAGCCTGACCTCGCAAATGCGATATTAGAGGCCTGCCAACACCAGATTTTGTTGTGATGAAATTTTCTAAGTCTACACACTCCGTAGCCTACCCGAAACTCACCTAATCCCTCGGGGATCCAAACCAAGCATGCACGCAAATCTAAACATCATACGGACTTGATCGTGCGATCAAATCATCAAATTAACATCAAAAACTACAAATATAACCTCAAAACTCAAGATTTCCTCAAGAACACTCAAATTTCTAACTTTTCAACCGGGCGTCCAAATCACGTCAAATCAACTCTCATTCTCATCGAACTTCACAGATAGGACTTGCATATCATAACAAACTTGTTCCGAGCTCCGGAACCAAAATACGGGCCTAAAGCCAACAATTTCACATATTATTTCATTTTTTTATTTCTTGTATTAACCATCAAAACAATTTTCTTTAAAAATTATTTTCTAAGGCTAGGGACCTCGGAATTCAATTCCGAGCATACTCCCAAGTGCCACATTTTAGTTCGGACCTCCAGGGATTGTCGGAACACAGATACGGGTCTGTTTACTCAAAATGTTGACCAAAGTCAACTAAAAACAAATTTTAACTCTAGAAATTACTATTTCTCATATTTTCACATAAAATCTTTACGGTTTCATGCCCGGACTACGCACGCAAATCGAGGTGATTAAAATTAGTCTTTTTATGGCTAACAAGCTTGGAATTGGGTCTTAATTCATAAAATGACCCCTTGGGTCAACACAATCTCCACCTCTAAAACAAATGTTCATCCTCGAACGGACATAGAAAATTACCTGAATTGGCAAACTTGTCCTCAGTTGACGAACTTGTCATTCTAAAATGGCCACCGGCTCCTCCTCATAAGTTAAATCCTTGTCTAATTGGACAGAACTGAAATCTAACACGTGGGATGGGTCACCGTGATATTTCTGGAGCATAGACACATGGAATACCGAATGAATTAAAGATAACCCTAGAGGCAACGCAAGTCTATAAGCTACCTCCCCCACTCTATCAAGAATCTCAAATGGCCCAATGTACCTAGGGTTCAACTTACCATTTTTCCCAAATCTCATAACACCCTTCATGGGTGATACATGAATTAATACTCTCTCTCCAACCATGAATGCCACGTCTTTCTCTAACCATGAATGACAAGTCACTATTACCAACTTGTCACGATCCAAATTCCCATCCCACGGGATCGTGATGGCGCCTAACACCACACTTGCTAGGCAAGCCAGCGTTAGAACTTATTTAATTATTTTCCAATAAAGTTTACTTATTCATAACCAAACAATTGAAAACTAAATTGAGTCTAATACGTTCCAACAAATAACTTCGTAACTAATAACAATAACCGAATAATTAAGCTGAACCACGAACTAATTATATAACTAAAAGACTACCCCAGGGTCTGGTGTCACAATTCACGAACTACTAAGAATGCAACAAATAATTGGCTGAAAGAAATATGAGTCTATTTTGAAAGAAATAAAAACAGTGTCTATAAAGTAAAGAGGAGACTTCAGGAATCTGCGGACGCCAGCAGCTCTACCTCGTGTCTCCGAGTGAATGATGACAGCTACTAAAATATCTTAACTCTGGTTGGTACCTAGATCTGCACAAAAAGTGCAGAGTGTAGTATCAGTACAACCGACCCAATGTACTGAATAAGTGTCGATCCTAACCTCGACGAGGTAGGGACGAGGCTACCGCGGGGCATTTACAATATAACATGTGAACAATATATAATAAAGCAAGAAGGAAATTCTAAAATAAACAAAACAATAAACTGTAGCAAGAATTAAAATAACTCAGCCACATTTTCAAGGTCTCATCTATAACCACATTCTCGCATGGGTTTCCAAATTTCCAACTTTTGACTTTGAAATAAAAGTAAGTGCAAAATATGATAAATAGTAAAGTAAAACAGTAAGTTTTCAAATCTTTGTTTTTGAAAATCAGTAAAACATTAGTGTCCTCCCTTATCGCTCCTTGTTTGCGGCGCGCAACCCGCTCCCACCTGTCGACCCTTATTTCTCATCCCTATATATGTCACCCTTATTGCTCTTGTTTCAGCGTGCAACCCGATCCCACCTGTCCACCCTTATCACTCCTTGTTGCGGCGTGCAACATGCTCCCACCAGACATATCATATCACTTTATTTATGAAAATCGCATTTCGGTTCAAAGCATGTCACGACCCAAAACACCCGATCGTGATGGCTCCTATCATTAAATCAGGCAAGCCACACATTTCATTTGTTTAAAGTTGTTTTCAGGAAAATTACTATATTTACAGCAAGAGTCTCATTTTTATAAAGCGTTAAAATGTAACCAAATTAAAATCCAACAACACAAATCCCCAATCTAGTGTCACCGAGTCATGAGCTACTACAAAATAAAAATGTCAAAATACATAGGTAGACAACATAGTCTGAAATAGTAAAAGTGCGACATGAAGATAAGGAAGGAGAAGTCGAGGCTGTGATCACTAGCTGCTACCTCGAAGACTCCGACAGAAAACTCTGACAGCCAATCAGCAACCATTACTGGGTCCCGATGTACCTTGATATGCACACAAGGTGCAGGGGGTAACGTGAGTACACCAACTCAGAAGTAACAAACCCAAACTATGGGCTGAGAGGTAGTGTCCGACTAAACCTCAGTGGATATATCAAGAATCAGTGTACAGGAATTTAGGCATGTTCGCAATTATCTAACAGATAATAATACAGGATAAGCTCAGATACGAACAACAAATCATGTATAACTCAGTATACTCTACATGCCAATGTATCATCTGTATGAAAATTTCATAGCGCTCTTACTCTCATATTCAAGTCCACTCAGTACTGCATAAGGCTCACGGGCCCTGGGAAGATTCATCCCGGATTATATACACATGTGACAGTAGTCACTCGGTACTGAGGAAGGCCGATCCAACCCTATGGAAAAGATCCATCTCCAGATAATGATACACCTCACAACCACTCGATACAGTGTATGGCTTGACGGCCCAAGGAAGATCCATCCCAGAATACGTATACACATCACTCGCTAAGTACCGAGGAACAGGCCAATCCATCCTCATGGAGAAGATCCATCTCCAAGTATAAACACTTCGGACAAGATCCATGTCCAGGGATTATCCATCCCTCAAATATAAACACTTCGGACAAGATCCATGTCCAGGGAAGATCCATCCCTCAAATATATACTCTTCGGACAAGATCCATGTCCAGGGAAGATCGATCCCTCAAATATCACTGCGCTCACTAGGGATGTAAAGACTCCGGAGGGGCTCCTCTTATCCCAAGCGTTATAACAAGCCAACGAAGGCATGATCAATATCTCGTTGCGGCGTGCAGCCCGATCCCATACTGTCACTCAATATCAGGCTCTAGGCCTCACTCAGTCATCACTCTCCAGTCTCTCTCACATGGGCTCACAATGCATGAACTAGCCCCGATCAATGACATAATGCACTAAATTGACAATTACCGAGACTGAAACATGATATGATATGCTATGACAAGACTAGGTATATAATATCAACGAAACGCATGAGATGACAGCAATAAATGACCACTCGGGTCTCAACAATATCGGCGTGAAGCCTTAACATAATATAATTTGTCCTAATTCCTAACATGTTCGCATTATTCACATTGATAAAAGCACATATATCATCAGGGAATAATCACTAAATGGTGCCATGGGATGAACCATGCCACAAATCACTCGGTGCACGCCCGCACGCCTGTCACTTGGCATGTGCGTCACCTTAATTATAATCATATAGCATATAGTTCGGGCTTTCGAACCCTCATAACCGAGTTTGGAAACGTTACTTATCTCAAACCGGCTATAATCTCAGCCCACAATACCTTTTCCTTTAGAATCTGCCTCAGATTGCTCCAAATCTAACCAAAACCAGCTTAATATCATCAATATATGCTAGGGAGACGAAACCCATTAAACAATTATCAAAATTACGCACAAATCCCGAAATTAGCCAAACCTGACCCCCGGGCCCATGTCTCGAAATTTGATAAAAGTCAAATCACAAGAATCCTCATCCTCCCACGAGTCTATACATACCAAGAACATCAAAATCGGACTTCGAATGGCCCCTCAAATCTTCAAAAGAATTCTCAAACTTTCCTCCCATTTTTCTCCAATTTCCAACCTAATTTCTCAAATTAAATGATGAAATTCAAAACTAAATCATGGAATTAGACCAAATATGAGTGAAAAATACTTAACCCAATTACTCCACTGAAAATCTCCTCAAATTTCACCTTCTCCCGAGCTCTCTAATGGTTTTTATGATATTGGACTTAAAATCCCCGATTTTGAATTTAAAGTTTCTGCTTAGCTATTTAACCTTCACGAACGCGGCCTCGTGCACGTGTTTGCATAGAACAAAACCAGCTGAACCCTCCCTTACGCTACGCAAATGCGACTCACTTTTACGCACACGCGATGCCTAAATGGCCTCAAGCTACGCCAACGCGTACCACTAAACGCGAACACATAGGCCAAATACTTGGGGGGGGGGGGGGGGGGGGGGGGGCAGCTGCCTCACATCTCTTCGTGAACGCGATCCCTCTCTCACGTCCGCGATGCACGCATTGCATCAACCTCCACGTTCGCATTCAGTCCTTCGTGAACGCATAGGAAAAAAAACCTTAGATCCCAATAACCCTTCGCAAACGCGTCTCCACCCACGCGAACGCGAAGAGGAAAATCTCTGCAACCAAAAAACAAAAAAAATCTGCTATCTATCCAAGTCCGAAATGATCCGCTAACCACCCGAAACTCACCTGAGGCCCTCGAGACCTCAATCAAAAATGCCAACACATCCCATAACCTCATTCAAACTTAGTCGAGCCTTCGAAACACTAAAAACAACTCCAAAACACCAAATTTACCTCGGATTCAAGCCTATGAACATAGAAACTTCTAAATTTCGCCAATGATGCTAAAACTGCCCAAAACACGTGCGATTGACCTAACAATTTGCACACACATCCAAAATGACACTACGAACATGTTCCGACTTCCTGAATTCCATTCCGACCTCGATAGCCTATTTTCCACTACCGACCGGAAATCACCAAAAACTCAATTTTTCTAATTCAAGCCTAATTCTACTCCGGACGTCAAAATAACATTCTGAACACACTCTTAAGTCCCAAATCACCTAACGAAGTTATCCGAGCCATAAAACCCACATACGATGTCATTTACCTACAAGTCAACTCCCAGTTGACTTTTCTAACCATAAGGCCAACTTAAGAGACTAAGTGTCTCATTTCTCTCCACAATAACTCCAAACCCGAGCCAACCTCCCCAACACAACATAAAAGAGCTGAACAACACATCATAAAGCAGAAACAGGGAAAATGGAGCTAATCTCACGGAATGACCGGTCGGGTTGTTACAAAGCCTTTCACATCAATATTTGTCTCAACAATTGTTAACAGAAAGTTATACAACTCATAAACTTCATCATTTATCATTTCACAATGAAATTAACCGGAATATATATAATAAAATATTGTCAACCCACTCATCTTTATTATGTATCACAAAGAATCCAAAGAATCAACCAACACTTCCAAATTACTTGAAATAATATTTAATAACAAGCTGACGACACCAAGTAATCATAGAGACATCAATGATCATAAAACAATTAAGCCACAAATCAAATAGAATAGAAACGGGGAAAAGGATCATGTTCAAGAAATAATTTGGTGGTGTATAGATACTCGTCACCTCACCTATACACCACACACATGCAAATTCACATAGTAATTAAGTGGGAATTCATATTCTCTCAAATCAAAGTTAAACTAAGCACTTACCTCGAATTCACAAGCAATTCACTGCTCTAGCACAACTTTTCCTTTTGAATTTACCTCTAACCCGCTCGAATCTAATCACAATTGGTTCAATACCATCAATTATTTCCTAAAGGAATCAATTTTGATTAAAAAAAACTATGGTTTTCCTATGTTTTCTTATCAAAATACAAAAATCGACCCCGGACCCGCTTGGTCTAAACTCGAGGTTCATACCAAAACCCATTTACCCAATCTCTCTCGAGCCCGGATATACAATTGGTTTTGGGATCCGACCTCAATTCGAGGCCTAAATCCCCAAAATTTGAAATTCCTAAGTTCTACCCAAAAACCCCAGATGTTACCATGAAAACTCTAGATTTTTGGTTGAAATCTTGTTAAATGTTGTTAACGAATGAAAGGAATTAGTTAGAGATCGCTTACCAATGATTTGGAGAAGTTTGGGTATTTGGAAAATCGCCTATGGAGGTTAAGGGTTTGAGACAATTGAAAAAGAAGTGAAAACCCCGTCTAAAATCTGATTTAAATGGGTGCGGATCTCGCATTTATGAATTGGGGTTCGCAAATATGCAAACCCTTCAATTTTCGGCATTCATCGCAAATGCGATAAAAATATTGCATTTGCGACATACGGGCATCTCACATTTGCTACCAGGAATCTCGCATTTGCAAGATCTGGGGCTTGCCTAGGACTTTGCAAATGCGAAGCCTGATCTCGCATAGAGTCCTGCCAACACCAGATTTTGATGTGATGAACTTTTCTAAGTCTAGACACTCCGTAGCCTATCTGAAACTCACCCGAGCCCTCGGGGCTCCAAACCAAACATGAACTCAAGTCTAAAAACATCATACGAACTTGCTCGTGCGATCAAATCATCGAAATAACATCAAAAACTATAAATTTAACCTCAAAATGCAAGATTTCCTCTAGAACACTCAAATTTCTAACTTTTTAACCAGACGTCCAAATCACCTCAAATCAACTCCGATTCTAGTCAAACTGCACATATAGGACTTACATATCATAAAAAACTTGTTTCGGGCTCCGGAATACGGGCCTAATATCATAAATTTCACATATTATTTTATTTCTTTATTTCTTTTTAAAACCAGCACAAAAATTTTCTTCAAAAATTGTTTCTAAGGCTAGGGACCTCTGAATTCAATTTCGAGCATACGCCCAAGTCCCATATTTTACTACGGACCTCCCAGGATCGTCGGAACACAGATCCGGGTCCGTTTACTCAAAATGTTGACCAAAGTCAACTAAAACCAAATTTTAACTCTAGAAATTACTATTTCTCATATTTCCACATAAAAGCTTTCTGGTTTCATTCCCGGACTACGCACTCAAATCGATGTAATTAAAATTAGTCTTATTATGGCTAACAAGCCCAGAATTGGGTCTTAATCCATAAAATGACCCTTTGGGTCATCACACGTTTTTTCGAGAGATATTAATGAAAACCATCGGGGTAAGTGATTCTAACTCAATTTTGGCTACACTACATGATTATAACATTTAATCCATCATTTAGTTAGAGAATTGGGAGGAAATTGGGGAAAATTGTAGAAACTTCATAAATGAGTTTTTGAGAGTTTAACACCGATTCGAGGTCGGATTTTGATAAAATTGATATGATTGGACTCGGGAGTGAATGGGTTTCTTGGTTTTGTGAGTTTTATCAAAATTCGAGACGTGGGCCCAGGGGGGGCACGTCTGGCCAATTTTGGTTTTTTATCTAATCTTATACATTTCATATGAGATTCATTCCTTTTGCGTGTATTGCTGAATATATATTGATTTTGGATAGATTCAGAGCATTTGGAGATCAAACCAAGAGGCAAGAGCATCGCGGGATAGAGTTGTGGCCGGTTTGAGGTAAGTAACGATTGTAAATCTAGTCCTGAGGGTATGGAACCCCGAATTTTGTATTATTTCACTATATTGGAGTTACACACATGCTAGGTGACGGGCGTGTGGGCGTGCACCGTTAGGGATTGCGACTTGGTACGTCCCGTAGAAACTATAGAGTTGTGTATTTGGATTAAAGTTGCATAATAGCTATATGTTTATAAAGAATTCTTATAACGTGGGTTGAATGCCGTATTTGGGGCCTTGTCCCTGAACTATTTGGACTCTCAGGGGTAATCTATTACAATCCTCACACTGTTTTGATTTGAAAGCATATCCTCAGTCATGATTCTTACCTGTGTACTGTTTAATTTAGTTTCATCACTCTATTTTTAAGAAAATGAAAGCTATTTTGGGTTGAGTCACTGTCACGACCCAAATTCACAACCCTCGGGATCGTGATTGCGCCTAACACCAAACTTTCTAGGCAAGCCAATGTTAGAACTTAATTAACCATTTTCTTATACAAGTTTACTTAAACACAAAAGAACAATGTAAAATAAGAAGGAAATCTAATGCTTTTCAATAAATGCAATCAGAAATAATATTCGATATGATGAAACGAACCACGAACTAATACTAAGTGTATAACTACCAAGGGTCTAGCGTCACAATTCACAAACCACTAAGAATACTACAAATAATGGGCTGAAAGAATTATGTATCTTTTTTGAAAGAAATAAAAACAGTGTCTATAAAGTAAGGAGAAGACTCGAGGAATATGTGAACACCAGCAGATCTACCTCGTGTCTCCGAATGATGATATCAGCTACTAAAATCTCATAAATTGGGTCGGTACCTGGATCTGCACAAAAAGTGCACAGTGTAGTATCAGTACAACCGACCCCATGTACTGAGTAAGTTCTGAGCCTAACCTCGACGAAGTAGTGACGATGCTACGACGGGGAGATTATAGCATAACCTGTGACAATATATAATAAAGCAAGAAGAAATTCTAAATTAAACAAAAACAATAAACTGTAACAATAACAAAATAACTCATCTACCTTTTCCAGGTCTCAACTATAACCAAATTCTCGCATAAGTTTCCAAAATTCAAAATTTTGACCTTAAAATAAAAGTAAGTGTAAAATACAAAAAATAATAGAGTAAAACAGTAAATTTTCAAATCCTTAATTTTTTTTTTTTTGAAAAATCAGTAAAACATAAGTGTCCTCCCTTATCGCTCCTTGTTGCGGCGTGCAACTCGCTCCCACCTGTCAACTCTTATTGCTCCTCCTTATATATATCAACCTTATTGCTCATGTTGCGGCGTGCAACCCGATCGCACATGTCCACCCTTATCACTCCTTGTTGCGGCGTGCAACCCGCTCCCACCAGACATATCATATCAGTTTATTTATTTATGAAACCTTTCACAATTCAGGTCAAAGCCTTTCACAATATTTTTGTCTCAACAATTGTAAACATAAAGTTGTACAACTCATAAACTTCCTCAATAATCATTTCACATTAAAACCAATCGGTATATATGCCTGGAGGGCGCTCGGGTCATTTAGTTGCGGACTGTGGAAGTTCGTTCCGGTTATGATGGTTGTTCTTGTGTGTTATGGTAAAAAGGGGGGTTCCTATGAACCCTTGAAAGGTTATTAGCCTAGAACGGTGTGATCAGGATCGGCTTGAGGTCTGTGAATGGATTTAAATATGAATATAGGCTCTATATCAGGCTAGATGAGTTCATTTTAGTATAGCGCCCCTCATGGAGGAGTATTCAGACGTTGGATGTCGTTTTGTTGTCGGATATTTCATGTAATGCTATATTATGTCGTGTGAGTTATGGAACGGCTTGATAAATTTCATATGTGTTGAGATTCCGCGTAGCGATGATGTTATGTGAGCAGATGGCTCTTGAGACTCATATCATATATTGCACCTCACTAGTGCTTGATTTTTGTAGCTTATGGTGCTATATGTCTCCTCAGGGTTGGTATTGTTCACTTAACGTTGCTTGTGACCGATTTTTAGTATTTTGTAGTAATGAGCAATTTAGCTCGGTGTGTAGCTCCTTATGTGAATTTTATGTGTGGATCGGGTGGCACGCCGCCACGGGTATGTTATTTGGATCGGGTTGCACACCGCAACAGTGTGATGTTGAGTATGGTTCTTTATATTCTATTTTTGTGTGTTTTGCTCCCATTTTCTGAGGAAAGTTCATATTAGTGCGTAAGTTGAGTAGTCCCTTCCAGAGTTTGTATTCTTTATGTATCGCGTTCGAGTTGTGGCCTATTGTCACATTTTGGCATCATATGTGACTTTTTGTCATGTCATGGGTGGCTTACTGCCTGAGCAGTTTGTACTGGATGAGACAAGATTATTGAATCTAGGATCGGTGCAATCAGATTAAATGAAGTGTATTAAAGAGCAAATACCATTATTTGGTTCATAATGAGGTGATAATTCTAGTCAAGAGGAGAGATTCAATGATTTGTTGACTCCGCAGTTGGTTATGAATTTCTACACCTCTTCTATCATGGCGGTATTGTAAGAGTTTGAGCATGACCTATATATATGTCATGGGGCATTGTGAGCATCAGACTCGGGGAATGTTGGCTATTATGATCAAAGAGTGTTATTATGGGCCTATGAATGATGTGGGGCATGGTGTGAATTCAGCAAAGGTATGCAGTCATGTTCTGGTACATCGTGTGGTGATTGGTATGGTGCTCGTATATTGAAAGCAGGCTTGGTAGAGAATTTCGGATGTTGGAAGTGGGATCTAAGGCTTATTTTCCTGAATAAAAGAGAATATGTTTAGATTTGTTGAGCTATTGTGCTCAATTGAGTTGTGGTAGCACGGGTAGGTGCACGAGGTGTTAAGCAGTAATTCTAGACTACTCCAACGTAGTTCTTAGCACGTTCGAGGACGAACATATGTTTAAGTGGGAGAGAATGTAACGACCCGACCGGTCGTTTTGATCTCTGGCGCGTCGTTCAGCAGTTTGTGGACACTAGCAGCTTTATTTCAGGTACTATGACTTGCAAGCATGGCCGGAATTGAATTTCAGGAAGTTTGGAGTCAATTTGGATAGAGAATTCTCATTTAGGAAACCTTAAGTTGGAAGAATTGACTAAGATTGGATTTTTGAGTAAACGAACTCGAAATAGGTATTTCAAGGTTCCACCAGGTTTGTATGATGATTTCAAACTCGGGAGTATGCTTGGATCGGGTTTATATGACCTGAGAGCGTTTCAGCGTCTATTGTGGAAGTTGACATTTTGGTAGAAGTTCATAAATTTGGGTTGAAGTTCATTTCAGTGTTATCGATGTCCATTTGGGATTTCGAGTTTGGGAAAAGCTCCGTGTGGTGATTCTGGTGTTGGGAGCGCAATCGAAAGTGAATTCGAAGGTTCGTAGGTCATTTTGGGAGTCATTGGAA
Organism: Nicotiana undulata; assembly: GCA_005239495.1. NCBI lineage: Eukaryota > Viridiplantae > Streptophyta > Magnoliopsida > Solanales > Solanaceae > Nicotiana > Nicotiana undulata. The sequence continues at coordinate 16,051 of ML280825.1, forward strand.
AGAACCTTTCATTCGATGCTTCTGATTCAACTCCCAGACAACCAAGGAAGTATGCGCGAAGATAGGGTTAGCCCCTGCGGCAAGCATTATCCGGGAATGATTATCCAGGAACTGGAAGATGGTTAGCGTGACACGCCTAAATCCCCCACAATCAATCCACAAGGCTTGGCTAAAGTTAGAAATTTGAATAATTTTGAGAAGTTTGACCGGAAGTGGACTTCTTGCTATCGGGGTCGGATTTGGATTCCGGAAGTTGGAGTAGGTCCGTAATGTCATATATGACCTGTGTGCAAAAGTTTAGGCCAATCGGATGTGGTTTGATAGGTTTTGGCATTGAATGTTGAAGTTTGTAGTTCTAAGTCCATTAAGCTTAAATCGGGTTGCGATTCATGATTTCGATGTTGTTTGATGTGATTGCAAGGCTCGACTAAGTTTGTAATATGTTTTAGAACTTGTTGGTATGTTCGTGTGGGGCCCCGTGGGCCTCGGGTGTTAACCGAATGAGGCTAGGACCAAGTTTGAACTTGGAGAGCATCAGCTGAAGCTCCCAACTTCTGGTATGATCGTACCTGCGCTTGGATAGACGCAAGTGCGAGCTCACAGAATTGGGGCATGAATCGCAGAAGCGAAAAGGCATGGGCTGGCCAGGCATCGTAGGCGCGAAGAATTTGGCCGTGGGTGCGAAGACCGCAGGTGCAAAAATCCATCGCAGGCGCGGACACCGCAAGTGCGAAGGTTTTGCCGCGGGCGCGATGATCGCTGGGCAGTGAGTGTTTAAAATTAGGGTTTGAGCATTTTTTCTCATTTCTTCATTCTTGGGTGATTTTTGGAGCTTCTTGAGAGGGGTATTCACCTAGCAACTTGGAGGTAAGTTAATCTCACCTATTTCAAGTTAATTACTTGGATTATATCTAGATTTTAACGTGGAAAAACATGGGAAATTAGTGGAAACTTAGGGTTTTAAAGAAAAACCTAGAAATTTGTATTTTTTGATTTTACCCACAAATTTGAGCATGGAATCGTACATAAATTATATATTTGAGTTTGTGAGGTTATGGGTAAACTTTATGCTCAAAAAATTTCAGAATCCGGGCACATGGGCCGGGGGGTGATTTTATCGACTTTGCGATTGGGGTTAGAACTTTTTATAAATTGAATTGTTATGAGTAATTGAGTATCCATTTATGGGTTTGCATGAGTATTGACTAGGTTTGGAGAGTTGTGCATCGATTTGAGTTGTCGGAAGGGCTTGGGACCCGGTTATTGAACTTCTTAGCGAGGTAAGTCACCTTTCAAACCTCGTAAGAGGGAATTGTACCCATAGGTGAAATAATTAATTATGTGCTACTATTTGTGGGGGCTGTGTCCGCACGAGGTGACGAGAGTCCGTGCGTAGCTACTATTATGCTTATGTCCGGGTAGCCAAGGATCCTAAAGCATGTTTTACTTGCCGTACTTGTAATTTTACTGATGAATTTAAAATGCTTAAACCCTATCGAATTTGGCAAAGGAATTTCTAAAAAGGACTAAACACCATTAACTGTACCATTAATAGAGGAATTTGTCATATCTTTGGGTAATTGTTTTCTGATGTAGTCGGGGTTGACTGTTTGAATATATATGTTTATGTGTAACCGCGTCACAATTATACTCCACGAGCGGGCTGACTGTTTCCACTACTCTCATGGGAGCGGGCCATACGCCACGACAGGTTAATAGGTGCATCTATGGTTCGAGTAGTTCGACCCTTCGGCACTGCACATTTTATTATTGTTGGATCGGGTTGTACGACCCACGACATTTCCTACGCATGATATTTGCTGGGTACTTTCTGTGTTTTGAACTGTTTAATTGCCTTGAGATATAAGTTGTTAACTTAAATGACGGAAACTGAGATTTATAATTTATAGAAGAAGTTGTCCTTTCCTATTGTTATTTGTTATTTGATTATAACATCCATGTTTAGCATCATATTTATTTATATTGAATTGACCTCTAGTAAGCGTCAAAGTCGACCTCTCGTCACTACCTCTTCGAGGTTAGGCGGGATAATTACTGGGTACGCGTTGTTTTCGTACTCATACTACACTTGCTGTACATTTTAATGTACAAGTACATGTATGGACTGTGGCCTTGTGGGCATAGCGGTGTGGTTGATTCAGAGACTTAGGTGAGCTGCATCCCTCAAGACGGCTCGCAGCCCGCAGAGTCTCCTTCAGAGTATGGTATTTTCTTTTCTGTCCAATTTGTATTCCGGACAGTTATTATATAACGTTTGTTTCCTAGAAATTGCTCATGCACTTGTGACACCGGGTTCTGGGATGACTTTGGAATTTGTTTGTTAATCGAATTTGTTAAGACATCGTTATTTACTCAGTAAAGTTTATTAATTGTTATATAATGAAATGAAAAATAATGATTTCAAAATACTAAAATAGATATTTAATTAACTTTTAGTGTTGGCTTTCCTGATAGAGGTGTACGGCGCCATCACCACCTTTCATAGGATTTTGGGTCGTGACAAATCCAATCTGACGTCAATTACTCAAAAGTCAAAACTTGGTCAAACCTTTCAAATTTAAAGCTTCTAGCTGATAATCATTCCTCCAAATAAAATCCGAATAACCTGAAAACCAAAATCGACGATTCACATAAGTCATAATACATCATACTGAGCTACTCATGCCCTCAAACAATTGAACGGAGTGCAAATGCTCAAAATGACCAGTCAGGTCGTTACATCTTATTTTTTTTCTTTTGTAGCCCGAAGAGATAGCAAATTTCAGAGACTATACCTCACCAATAATATGTCTAGGCGGGAGAAAGCGCATGGGAAGTTTCTCGAGAATAATTTACAAGCTTTGATAGACAATGTTGGGCTAAAATCTACTACTCCTTTAAGAGGTGAAGATGAAGGTGTTGGAAAGACGCTCTCAAAAGTCAAAGAACCACCTACTCCAATCCCAGAAGTAGTTACACAACATAAGAATAGGAAGGTTAAATCCTCAAAGGTAGCTTTGAAATAGGTGGTGTGCACTTCAATAGATATATAGAAACACCCTCCAGTTCTTCCATTTAGCACGCAAGTTACTCAAGATACAAGCCAGAGTACCAATGAAGATGAAAATTGAAAAAGGAAATGGCCTAACCCAGTAGAGATTGTAGAGGTTCCAAGTGTTGATAGTCCCTCAAGAACGCATACGGCTTGTAACAAGGAGGTAAAAATACAATCACCTTGCCCTTTTTTTTATCGAACGATAGCTTCACTAAAAGAAATTACCCACTTTCTTTGCCTTTTCCTTATGCAGTTAAATGCCATTGGGCATCCGGTGGTAACCCCACAGAACAAGCCACAAGTGAGTAATGAATCTATTTGAGGGCCTATATATAAAGTGAAGTCGTCTTCAAAGGCATCATCTCTTCCTCTTGACGAAGCGCTAATAGGAAAAACTCCAAATGGGATAACTCGCATTCCACCAATGTCAAATGTAGCAGTGTCTATTTTTGAAGGAATGAGCATTGTCTTTAATCGCAAAAAGGAATTCATTTTGGGACTTTGGGAGAATATTTGCAAGAGACTCTCCAAAACTCGTGCAGAACTTCTCTCATCTTACAGGGAACAAATCACTGAGATTTTCGAGGATATGAAAAAGACAAATATTTTAGATCTTTCTCCATTAAAGTGTTTACTTGATTCTCTTTTTGAGCTTGTTGCTTCATATGATCAAGAGCGGTCCAATTTGGCTGATGTGACGAGTCAAGATGAGAAGCTTGAGCTGATTTCCAAAGCTAAGGAGCGTCTTGAATCTATCAAACTTGAAGCAAGTGAGAAAGTCAAGAAAGTTTCCTCTAGTGAAAAGAAACTAGAGAGAGTTGTAAAGAAGTTGCAGACATTACATCAAGAGAGGGAGAACCTCGAAGGTGATATAGAAGCGACTCAAAATGAGGTTGAAGAGACTCGGGCAAAAGTTTCAGCTGTCGAGACTGAGGTCTCTTCATATGACAACGTAATTTGCTGAATGTTGATGATTTGACCATTTGGAGGAGAAGAAGAAGAACCTGGAGACTAGCTGTCAAGAATTGATCAACTACAAGTTTTGTTTAGATTAGGCTATTAGCATTATCTCCCTTTTTATCTTTATGTTAGATTTACCTAGTGAATATTTATTTCATCTTAAAAAGGATTGCTTTACATTGCTCGACATTTATCTTAGTTGCATAATTTGCAGCTTTACACGCTTGTACGAAAGACTCATATCTTGTCGTGGGAGAGTCCAAATAACGAATCGTTTGATTTCTCGAAAATTAGACTTCAATATATAAAAAATATCCAAAACATAGAATCAAACACTTTCAGAATCGACCAAGATAATATTTTGAAACCAACTTTAGATTCTCCCACGTAAAAATTTCAGATTTGCGTAGCCTAATTTAAATCATATCTTTGTGTAGAAAAGTCAGAATCATGAACCGTTTGATTTTTTGGAAATTTAGATTACAAATATATAACATATCCAAACTGCAAAATGTAATTCCTTGAGTATAGTTTCAGATAATAGTTCAAAGTCAATAGTAAATTCTGACACGGAGATGATTTCATATTTGCGCGACTTTACCAAATCTTTTGTATCTTGATGTAGGAATGTCGAAATCAAGAACCGATCTATTGGAAAATAAAATTCAAAATATAAAACTTAATACCTTAAGGATAGCTTCAGATGATAGTTCGAAGTCGACTTTGGTTTCTAATATGTCGATAGTTCCAAATTAGCGCGACTTCACCAAATTTTTGTATCTTGGTGTGGAAGCCTCAAGATCGCAAGACCTTTTTAATTGCTAGAAATTGAAATTAAAGAGCTTCATTCTTACAAAATATCTTGGGTTCAAGTCTTACTGAATTTGAAACGTCACAAAGGCTCGCCAAAAAAAACACTTGAAGGTTTGGATAACATGAAGGCGTAACGAATTCTCCGACTTCAATGCAAATGCTTGGCAGCTTCCTAAAAGATCATTTTATTGAAGATACCAATTTACCATAGCGGCTTGCCCCTTCAAAATCAGATGGGATTTAAATTTTAACAGAAGAATGGTATCTCAGATCGATTTTCAAGTACCGATTGAATGGATTACATTCCATTGTACTTAATTCAGAAAATGATTGGGGGATTATGTATCTTTTGGACTTATGCGACTGAACTCAGAATGACACTCTAAGCTACCTACGTACCTCTGTGAAGAGGCTCAAGTTATACCGTAGTTCAGCATGGGTGATTTTTTTTTTTTTAATTATTTCTTTATGTCCTAACTTTTTCCTAGGCCACCTCTTTCGAGGTTTTCAACCTAGTGGACTTTTTTTTTGTGGGTCGTACACAACTTAGACTCATGCTGGCCAGGAGTGTAGAAACATGCATTTTAGGCTCATGAGTCAAGGAGCATTGCAACTTCAAGGATAATACTTCTTCAAAAACTTGCCAATGATATGGCCGATTCCCATGCCATCTGCATCAACGAGCTTATAAGCCCCACTTGAGTAAGCTTCTTGTATGAAATATGGCCCATCCCATTTTGAAGTGAACTTCCCTACAGGTTTATGGGAAGTACTAATGGGTATTCGTATGGAAAAGACTTGATCTCCTACTTGAAAGGATCTCGGGCGAACTCTTTTATTGAAGGCGCGAGTCAATCGAGCTTGATAACATTCAAGACTCTATTGAGCTTCCAACCTCTTCTCATAAAGAGCCTCCAACTCTACTAATCGAAATCGAGCATTTTCTCCATCAGTGATCCCTTCTTGAATAGCAAATCGTAATGAAGGTATTTGACACTCAAGTGGCAAGACGACTTCGACTCCATAAACGAGTGAATAAGGAGTCGCTTATGTTGGTGTGTGGTGAGTAGTCATATATGCCCATACGGATTCTTCCATACGGTCACTCCAATCTTAGTTGTATTGGAGACGACTTTATTTAACAACGTGCATAGAGTTTTGTTGAAGGCCTCAACAAGACCATTGGCGGCAACATTGTACATCAAAGAGTTACGTTGCTTGAAGCCAAAGAGATCACAAATCTTTTTCATCAACCTATTATCAAATGTCTTTCCATTATCCGTTATTATGTAACGAGGAATGTCAAAGCGATAGATTATGTTTACTCTGATGAAACTTGCAACATTTTCCTTCTTTACCTCCTTAAGAGCAATAACTTCAGCCCATTTTGAGAAGTAGTCAGTTGCAGCCAAGATATGTAGGTGCCCACCAGAGGACTTTGGCAGTGGTCCAACAATAACTAATCCCCATGCGTCAAATGGACAGGATGCAACAGTCGGGTAAAACACTTCAGGAGGTTGATGAATAAAATTTGCATGGAATTGACAAGCCTTTCATCTTCGAGCGTAGTCCAAGAAATCTTTTACCATCGTTAGCCAATAATATCCCATACTTTTTATATGGAAGTGGAGCTTTGGTCCAGACAGGTGTGACCCACATACCCAGAATGTGCCTCTTGGAAAGCTTGGAGTGCTTCTTCTTCCCCTAAGCATCGCAAGAGTACTCCCTCAAATGACCTTCTGTATAGAGTATCTTTGTAGTAAAGGAAGCGAGGTGAACGACGATGGATTTCAGTCCTTCTCCTTGGATTTTCTGGAAGTATCCCATAGAATAAGTAGTCGATAATGGGTTGTCACCATTATTCTTTTTCAACTTCAGAAATAGCGACAAGATGCTTGAGTTCATTTTCTTCACCTTCAGCCTCATTTGGTGGCGGTACTACCCATTTTTGGTAAACAGTAAGTTGCGCTTGATCGGGCAGAGTTAACCATGAAGCTAGGGCAACTAAAGAATCAACCTTCTTATTTTCTTTCCTTGGCACATGTTGAATAGTCACATCACTGAGCCACCCCATTAATTTTTTCACTTAATCATGATATGGGCGTAGTTCATGCTTCTTGACCTCGTAACTACCTAGACAACTAACTGAGAGTCGCCAAAGACTTGTAATTGCAACCGCTTCATTTAAACAGCCATTTCAAGCCCAAGTATTAGGACTTGATACTCATCAACGTTGTTAGAGCAGAGTTCCGTGAACATAAAAGAGTATGGAAGAACTTCACCTTGAGAAGCGACAAATACTACACCAGCACCAGCTCCTCCGCAATGTGCAGCACCATCAAAGTACATCTTCCATGGTCATTTTGTTTATTTGGCCGAATCCGACACTAGTCCTGCCCTTTTGCTAGATTTTTCATTATGCTAGTTCAACTACTGTTTATGCAGGCTGAGCTTCAATGAGCATTGCGTCTTCATCAGGTAGTTCGTTAGTTAGCTCCCAATCATTAGGTATAAGGTGATTTTCCAAGAAGTCCACTAATGTTTTTCCTTTTATCGCCTTTTGAGGGATGTACATGATTTCAAATTGTTGAAATTGGAGATACCATCTCGCTAGTCCATCACTAAGAACAGGTTTTGACATCAAGAACTTGATGGGATTTTCTTTAGAAACAAGACGAACAACATGAGCTTGAAAGTAGTTCTTTAACTTTTGAATTGAGAAGACTGACGCCAAACACAACTTTTCAATTGGAGAATAATTTAGCTTGTTTGGTGTCATCATCCTGCTCAATTAGTAAAGAGAGCTTTCTTTCCCCTCACTATTTTCTTAGGCCAACAATGCTCCAACTGACCTTTCTTGTGCCGAATTATATAGTATCAACGGCTTTCCAAATATACGGGCTGCTAAAACTGGAGGCTTCATCAAGAAGAATTTAATGCTCTTGAAGGCATTGCTACACGGTTGGTCCCATTTGAAAGGGACACCTTTATTCATAAGGCGACTGAATGGTTGGCACCTCCCATCTAGGTTTGAGATGAATCTCCTAAGGTACGCTAACCTTGCAAACTTTTCAATTCGTGAATATCCTGAAGCGATTCCATTTTCAAGATTGATAACCTTTTGCTTGATCAATTTCAATCCCCTGATGTGGGAAAATGAAACCAAGGAACTTTTCATAAGTAACTCCAAAGGCGCATTTCAATGGATTCATCCTAAGTTGGTACCTCCGGAGCAACTCAAGCACCATTCTCGAGTTTTTAAGGTGGTCTCCCCTTCTCGATTTTACCACCAAGTCGACCATATAGCATTCAACATTTTTGTGGAGAAGATCGTCAAAAATATTTTGCATAGCCCTTTGATAAGTAGCACCAGCGTTCTTCAAGTTAAAAGGCATTACCCTGTAGCAATAAATACCCTTGGGGTGCGGAATGCGGTAAGCTATTCATCTTTTAGTGCCATGCAAATTTGGTTATAGCTTGACGAACCATCCATAAACAACATTGCCTCATACCCTGTAGTATCATCTATCATCAAATTTGGAATACGAAACAAGAATTCATCTTTGGGACACGCATTGTTGAGATCCTTGAAGTCGACGCACACTCGAATCAGGCCATTCTTCTTCCTTACAGGGACACTACTTGAAACCCACATTGTGTATTTAACTTCCCAAATAAACCCAGCTTCAATGAGTTTGTTAACTTCGATTTCAATCAGGGGAACCAAGTCCGGCCTAAAGAGCCTTTGAGCTTTCATAACAGGACGAGCGCCATTCTTGACCGCAAGGTGATGGACTGCTACTTTAGGGTCCAAGACATACATTTCTTTGTAACTCCAAGCAAATACATACCTAAACTCCTTGAATAACTCAATATAAGTGTTTTCTTCATCAACGTCTACTAAAGCACTAGGTAGGTGAGTCTTGGTTCTTCATCAGTGCCAAGGTTGACTTCTTTTAAGGCATCAATCGTTGCCTTCACCCCTTCTTCAAGTTCCGTGGGAGCATCTTTCGCATATTCATCTTCTTGAGGGTCCCCATCATTGATGGATATATGATAACACGGTTAAACATCGTCCAATTTCTCGTCATCCTCCATTAGAGACAAAACACCATGCTCGTTTTGTGCAGTAACATGATACGAAGAACCCACACTTTCTTCTTCATCATCGCGTTCTTTAGCTGTAGACCAAAGTGTATGGATTTACCTTCAGTACCTCATCACACGAAACCATGACTTTTATTTGTCGCTTCACTCTAGAAGGAACCAAACTTTAGAAATCTTTAGAGATCTTTTGAATTTTGGGCGAAGCGGGTGTTCTTGTATTTCGATAATTTATCTGGAACTTATTCCCCTTCTTTAATGGACCAAATCTCTCAAATACGGAAGTTCTCACAGTTGATTTTCCAAGTCGATCAAAGACAGAAGGCATGTTAGAAGCGGCAGATTCATTTTCTACAACGATATAATTGTTGCTTGCCCTTCTTATGGAGATGCGCACTGGTGACGGTTGCTTGTATCCCAAACCTTTATGTGGTTGCCTCGTTGCAGCTTCCTATGGGATCTTCCATAAATTTGACGGCTCATTGGGATTATATCCAGCTTTTGCAAATAGCCTGTAAGCGTTAGGATCAAAACTTTAATCTGTTCGCTTTGTAGGGAGTTCCACATCATGCAAACAGTTTAGGGAAAACCCTGCAAGCGGCTTTGAGGACAACTTCACTTCCTCAATTCATTTTACCGAAAGAGTTAAGTCCTTTAGCGTTTTAGTTTTGGTATTAGATGGTTCGCCTTAATCTTTCGTCCTTTTAGGGACATATTGGAGCGCATGACTTACTTTCTTGGCATAAGATGCAATATACCCTCTATGAAATTTATTCGTGTTTGGTTGTACCTCCTCAGTAGTAGCTTTGGTTTTACCAATTGTCACCTCAGCTCTTTTAGTTGTGGTCTCGTCATTTTCACTTTTCATGCCATCGTCAACTTTTAGCTCGTTCACAATGCGGTTCTTCAAGTAGAACTTTGCATCGGCGAAGTGTGACTCTGCCTTGGTGAATGGCTCATCATCAACAACTATCTTCTTCACCCTCATAGTAGTTTAAACATTGATGGTAGGTAGATGGAACTACTTTATTCTCATGTATCCAAGGCCTTCCAAGCAAGACATTGTATGAAGTCCTCGCATCGATCACATGCAGACATGCACATGATTGAATATCGTCAATGGTGATTCCCAGCCTGATCGCACCTATGGACTTTGACCCCCTAGGTTGAATCCTTGGATCATCACATGACTTTCTGAGAGTTTATTCATGGGAATACCAAGTTCTTTCATAGTGCAAATTGGTAAAATGTTCACTGAGGATCATCCATCAACCAAAATTGGATTTACTGTTTCATCACGCATATAGAGAACATGGTACAATGGGCGGTTATGAAGAGTGTCACCTAGAAGAAGATCGTCATTTGTGAACGTGACATTTTCCTTACAAGCTTTAAATTCTTGAGGAGTGGATTCGATAAGCTTTTCCGAAGATGATGCCAACGGTAGGTCATCACTCTTTTCTTCCCCTTCGTCAGTATGGCAACAAGAGGCATCAATACCCCCATGGGAATTCTTCGTGTGGAACCAACTTGGTAAAAACTCCTCCAAGGTCACTGGATGTCGTGGCTTTTGAGGGTGGTGCACCTCCACTTTTTCTTTCTTTAAGTGCTTAACTGGATTCCATCTCCTTGGTCTTTTTACCATCATTTTCCTTGTTGGTTGTTCTACTGATTCTTTTCGTGGGCTCCTTCTATGCTGCTTACGACAAGTTACCAACGTCCAATCTTCTTCACCATCAAGTTGATTGACTTCAGCTTTGTCATTCTCTAGTAATCATTCATCTTTACTTTCTTTAAAACCACATAATTCATCCGGACTGAAAGAGCCAAAGGTGATAGAAACTTGGTTTGCGATTGCTTTCTCATCTTCAATCACAATCTTCTTTTCGCGAGCCAAGTCCATAACTTTGTCCTTGAAGACAAAGCACTTCTCCATAGGGTGGCTCACAAGTCGATGGTATTTGCAGTAATTTGGGTCTTTTTTTTTCCAGCTTCATTTGGTCGCTTCATCTCCAGAAGCTCAATGAGATTTAACTCGAGGTGCTCTTCAAAAATAGCTGGCACATCAGAATCCAAAAATGGGTACTCTTTCTCTTGCATTTATTTTAGAGTCAGCTTTCCACTTGGCTATCTTGAAAAGAAGTGGATTTTATACTCTTCTTCTTGCTCACCTTCGTTGTGAACTTTACAGGTGATGTGTTGACATTCATAGCTTCTTTGCTTTCAGACTTGGGTACGAAGTTGCCCCACTTCCTGACTTCTTGCTTGTCGTTCCCTTTGCGAGATTCATAGATGTGCAACCTTTCATTTCCAACAGAGGCCATGCTCAATTCCATGTCATTGGTACGAATTGCAAGTTCTTCAAATGTGCTAGGCTTGATACCTTGCAAGGTGTAACACAATCCCCGATGCATGCCTTGGATGCAAATCTCTATGCCACAAGCTTCACTAAGCCTGTCTTTACAGTTGAGGCTTAAATTCCTCCAACGATTAATAAAGTCAATGACAAGTTCACCCTTCTGTTGGCGAGTATTTGTGAGTTCCAACATGCTCAAAGTGCGCCTTGTGCTATAAAAGCTATTGAGGAACTCTTGCTCTATTTGATCCCAGCTATCAATTGATCCTGCCTCGAGGTCTGTATACCAATCAAAAGAATTTCCTTTTAGTGAATGGACAAACTGTTTGACGAGGTAATCTCCATAAGTCCCAGCGTTGTTGCATGTCTCAACGAAGTGTGCCACATGTTTCTTTGGATTTTCCTTACCATCAAACTGTTGAAACTTTGGAGATTGATAGCCAGCAGGAATCTTCAATATATCGATCCTTGCAGTGTACGGCTTTGCGTATGTAAGAGAGGACTTGGCAACAACTTCATATTTATTATTAATAGTTCCTTCAATTAACTCCTTCAGTTGATCGATGGGAATCATCCCTTCAGATGAGACAGGGATAGCCTTAGCGGATGCTACTCATCTCAGTGGAGAGAGTCAATCTCTGGAACTTCTGGGAGCTTGCCAGGTGCATGGGTGGATTCTTCTTCAATCAAGATTCTCACCCTATTTGTTATCTTGTCAATTCTAGCATCTTGATTTTGCATGCACTTGGTCAAGCCAGCGATTACTTCCGTCAAGTTCGCCAACTACTTTTCCACAGATGAAGTGTTTGTCACCATGGCTTGCATGATTGTTGTAGATGATGGGGAGTAGCATGGATTGTCACACAGATTGATTCTTGAATGGCTCACGCTATTCAGTGTAGGTGGGAAGATCCATCACTTGAAGCATCATCATCTTCCTTTACAATAGAGTTCTTGGATCTGGAGAGGTCAAGCAGAGCAAGAGTTTTCTCGATCTTTTCAGCAACATCGCTTCCTCATTTTGAGAATAAGATCCGAAAACAGGGGTTGATGCGGACAACACTTGGAGTGCTTGTTGTCCAAAAGATCTTACTTTGCTCCTCGTAACCGGTCTGAAGCTCCCAATGGTAACATCGAGGATGTTTTCCACATCAACATTGAATTTGGAAAATTAGTAAAATATAAGTGTCTTCCCTTATCGCTCCTTGTTGCGGCGTGCAACCCACTCCCACCTGTCCATCCTTATTGCTCTTCCCTATATATATCATCTTTATTACTCCTGTTGCGGCGTGCAACCCGATCCCATATGTTCACCCTTATCACTACTTATCAATCTTTATGTATCACAACAAAACCAAGGGAATAACCAACACTTCTAACATACTTGAAGCAATACTTGACAATAAATTTATGAAAACAAATAGACATGCAAGCCTCAATGAACATAAACAACTAAGCCAGGAAGCAAATAAACTGAAAACGGGAAAGTGATCATGTTAAACAACCAATTTAGTAGTGCATATGTACCCGTCACCTCACCTATACATTACATACAAGTAATTTCACATAACAAACAGGTCGGGGATTCCTATTCCCTCAAGTCAAGGTTAAACCAAGCACTTACCTCTATCTCACAAGCAATTCACTGCTCTAGCACGGTCTTTCCTTTAGAATTTGCTTCTAATGCGCTCGAATCTAATCACAATATGTTCAATGTCATCAATCATAGCCTAAAGGAATCAACTTTATTGAAAAACTATGGCTTTCCTATGTTTTCTTACCAAAATACAAAAATCGAGCCCGGACCCGCTTGATCTAAACTCGATGTTCGGAAAAAAAATTCGTTTACCCAGTTTTCCTCGAGCCCGGATATGCAATAGGTATTGAAATGTGATCTCAATTCGAGGTCTAAATTCCCAAATTTTTGAATTCCTAAGTTCTTCCCAAAAACCCATTTTTTACCATACAAACTCTAGAACTAGTTAGAGATTACTTACCAGTGGTTTGGAGAAGTTTGGGTCTTTGGAAAATCATCTATGGAGGTTTAGGGTTTGAGAGAATTGAAAAAGAAGTGAAAACCTCGTCAAAAATCTGATATAACTAGTTGCGGGTCTCGCATTTGCGAACTGGAGTTCGCATTTGTAAACCTTGGGATTTCTGAGGATTATCACAAATGCGATAAAAATGTCGCATTTGCGACAATGGGGCGCTTCGCAATTGCGACCGAAAATCTCGCAAAAGCGAGATCTGAGGTTGGCCATTGATTTCGCAAATGCGAAGACCCATCTCGCATTTGCGAGATCTGAGGCCTGCAACACCAGATGTTTAGTTGTTGGGTATTTTTCTAAGTCTAGACACTCCGTAGCCTACTCGAAACTCACCCGAGCCCTCGGGGCTCCAAACTAAATATGCACGCAAGTCTACAAATATCATATGGACTTGCTCCTGCGATCAAATCATCAAAATAATATCAATCTATAGATTTAACCTCAAAACTCATGATTTTCTCAAGAACGCTCAAATTTGCAACTTTTCAACTGAATGTCCTATTTACATCAAATCAACTCCAATTCTGATCAAATTTCACATATAAGACTTAAATATCATAGAAAACTTGTTTCGGGCTCCGGAACCAAAATACAGGCCTGATATCATAAATTTCACATATTATTTCATTTTTTTATTTCCTTTAAAAACCAGCACAGCAATTTTCTTCAAAGATTATTTTCGAAGGCTAGGGACCTCGAAATTCAATTCGGGGTATACGCCTAAGTCTCATATTTTACTACGGACCTCCCGGGATCGTCGAAACATGGATCCGGGTCCGTTTAATCAAAATGTTGACCAAAGTCAATTAAAATCAAATTTTAACTCTAAAAATTACTCTCATATTTTCATATAAAAGCTTTTCGGATTCATGCGCAGTCTGTGCACGCAAATTGAGGTAATTCAAATTAGTCTTTTTATGGCTAATAAGCCTATATATGTGTTTTAATTCATAATATGACCACTTGGGTCATCACAGTCCCCTGATTTTACTGAAATGCTCGAGTGGCTTGTGAGGTTTATGACTGAGTGGGGCAAGTGCCTGATTTGTGAGGATATGATAGGTCGAGGGCCTTAGTGATTTGATGCCATGATTGGTCTTGATATATAGCGCTTTGGCTGAAGGAGCCCCTCCGGAGTTTGTACATACCCCTAGTGAGCACAAGTACCTACTAAGTGCGAGTGCCGAGTGACGAGTTGTTGGGAGGCATGCACGATGGTGAGGTATGCCCGAGAGGCTGTTCATGAGTGACTGTGAGGCTTGCCCGATGGGCTTTTTATGAGTGATATGTTTTGCCCGAGGGGTTTGTTCATGGAAAACACTATTTTCACTCTATCTTTATATTGAGCCTCTATTGAAAAGTGTTGAAAAGATGTTATTATATGTTTTCCATTGAAACTGGAGTTTTTACGAGATATTTGACTTGAATATTGATTTGGCATTTGTGGTTACCACTAAGACATATTATTGTGAACTTTATGTGATATTACTGCTCGTCACTGCTCTCAGCCTTTATTTATGGTGGTTACTTTACTGAGTTGGCGTACTAACGTTACACCCTGCACCTTGTGTGCAGATTCAGGTGCCACGGGACATCCGAGTGAGCGTTGATCCTTCCTCAGTCGACTTCGGAATTAGCAAGTTAGTTGCATGGCGACCGCAACCCTGCTCTTCTCCCTCACGTCTTCCAGTAGATTATTTCTATTAGACTTCTCTTGTCGATTTGATAGACTTTTCCAAACATGTATCGTAGATGCTCATGACTAGAGACGTCCGAGATCGAGCCATAAGTTTTACATCTGCTTATTTTGTTTATGTTTAATGTTTTGGATTGTTAGATGAAAACTTTTTATGATGAAAAAGTTATAAACCAAATTATTGGAAAAGGAACATTGCATATTTTAATATCAAATTGGCTAACTTAGTACCACGATAGGCGCCATCACGACTGGGTAGTTTGGCTCGTGACAAATAATAATAATAATAATAATAATAATAATAATAATAATAATAATAATAATAATAATAATAATAATAATAAGAACAATAATAATTTTTTTACTATTTTACTACATTAAAATATTGTTTTTTTAATTAAAAAGTAAATAGAAAAATAAATTTTTAATATAGTAATTCAATCTCTTTTTTTCTCGAACGACAATAGATTTTATTATTGATATATTTTAAGAGCCTTACTATTAACAAAATTAAATAATTTAGAAAACGGTATTACAGCAAAAAAAGCACAATTACATAACACAACTTAGGAGTGTGCGCTTTCACTAAGTTGTTTAATAAATTAACAAATAATTTAATACTCTAATTCATTACTAATCAAGAATATTAATTAATATAATTATTTGTAAGTTGTTATCGAGGAACACTAACTATTAAATAACAAGTTGCATAACACACAAATACATAGATATTGTTATCAAACGAAATAAAGTAAAAAAGAATATTAGAAAGAAAATTATAAGGAGTTGAATAATGAAGACCAAACAAAAGTTAAAATATGAAAAAATTCGGATGGAAGGTTCTATCAAATTTAATTCATGACACGGTATTAGTGTTTTTAATTTTTAAAATATGATTAATGAAGAGAGCTTTCGACAATTCAAAGGGTTTTAATGAATTTCTGATGATCTATGTGTGAAACTAATTACACACGATTGCACAAGAACTTTAGGATAACCTCGTGCATAAAGCTAAGTCTAACACCGTTATATAAGTGTCTCATCCCGGTATCAGTTTCAATTTCACTTAACCTTTTATTGGCCAGTAAAAATTAATAATTAAGATTCAGAACTGAAATACTCATCAATTTTTAATACTCTAAATACTTCCTTCTTTAAACTATATTGGAAGTCTTGATATTTTAAATTTCAAAAGTACTAAAGATTTACCTTATATGAAATATCTTCTTATTTGAATAATATAACAATGACCATAGTTCCTTTTTTTGGTCATTAGCATGACTATAATCTATTTAATATTATTTTTAGAGTTTTTAAAAAAATTTACTCAAAAAAATTATCCACTTTTGGATTTTTTGTGTAATATTTTAAAACAACACTCAATAATAAAAATAAAAAAAATAATTAAAAATATAGAAGAGACAGAGAGATAGAGGTAGGAAAAAGATCAATTAGATAACCCCGATAGTTAGCGGAAACACCAAAAATCAAAGTCATATTTCTCATTTATTGACCAAGCTAAATATAATCAACTTTGATTATTTTCTGTAACTTATATCTTTATAACTTTCAATTTCATAATGAAAAGCGTATTATTTTTATACTATTTTTAAAAAAGTTATATATTTATTGATATAGGTATACGCATAAAGCGTGTACCATAAAACTAGTAATAACTAGTACTTGTTGCAAGCTAATTCAGAAGTCAAAGAAGCCATCAATATACCAAGCTACATATAAAATAAACTGTAGACAAAAAATTGCTTCGAGAAAGTAAAATCAGGACAAAAAAATATTGCGATAACTGTAGTATTTTATTTTAAATATTTGAGTGTACAATCTCTATGAATCTTCTGATTCTTCTTTCCAATAGTAAATAAATTCAAAGGCGTTTGAGCTTGATCTTGAATCTATATTTGTCGTCACGAACGATGATCTTGAATTCAACTTGCACGAACTTTGATTTAAACTCGTACTCCTTGAACCTTGATTTGTTCTTTGTTCTTGAGCTTGAACTTGATTTCTTGAACTTAAACTTGATTGCTTGAAGCTTGAAACTTGTGGAGGAATTTGCTGCGTTTGATCCACAAGCTCTTTCTTGCTTCCTGTTGTAACTTCTAGTGACTTTTCTGGTTATGAAGACCCCTATTTATAGTTGTGGGAGGGAAGAGTTATGATAAGAACAAACTCTTTTCGATCACAGATTGAAGCGTGACAATGCCATATTTGATTGGCCAGAATAAGTCACTTGTACATGCGGCGCGATTTCATTGGCCTTTTAATTTGGCTTGACATGCCTTGTCATTTTGACATGTGGCATGATCTCATTAGCTCTTCCGTTTGACTTGGCATGCCATGTCATTCGACACATGGCATTGGGCCTCTAGGAAGAGGCCATCTGGGCCTAATGAAGTGGGCTGATCATTTGTGGGCCAACTAAATGGACTAGCCCAATGGATTAAGATTTATTTATTTAATCCATATATATTTAGCTTACCATAATCCAATTATATTAGCCTAATAAATATATTTGAACTAATATATTTTAAATTTAAAATATAGCCCAAATTATTTTATAAATTTAAATCCAATAATTTTAATACCTCTTCTTAACATGTGAATATTAAAGACATGGCTTGAAGTATCATTGAAGCCCGAAACACGGGTGTCGAAGTAGAGCTTCCAACTGAATAATTTCCTCAATTAACTCGCACTTTGCCTCGAAGGCATTAATGGTAATTCATATTTGGACAAGAATAAGTCAAAAGCGTGATGAATGAAGTTTGCATTCTAAATGCTGTAATCTCATTACATTCACGTGACTTTACTGTCCGAAACTAATTTGGTTGGCACTTTATTCTTTGTAAGGTCTTTGTCTCTAGTAGGGATTCTAACAAATAACCATGCATTAAATGAGCTTCCATATTCTATTTTAAAAGGACACTCACCCCATATTTGAGATCACACTTCCAGTAGTTTATTGCACAATACAACCGATGCAAACCAACCAAAATCAATTAGGAGACAGATTGTAACTACTGTCCCACATCGGAGATCCATTTTAGACAACAACCTCTGGAGGTCTATAAATACCAGCATGCTTGACTTACTGAATATCAGTTCGCATTATTATCGAGCTATTTTGAGTCTAGTTTTGTGAACTCGAAAGCATTGACGCGAAGGTAATTTTTTTTTTTTGTGCTTTTCTATTTTTGTTGTCCCTTTTTTTGTATGTAAAACGAGAAGGATTTGTTCTTGTTTAACAAGATAATCCTCATAATCGAAGAGATTACTCTTAAAATGTTGGTCTATTAGAGAGATTACTCTCAATGTGGTTCAATTATCGGAGAGATTACTCTCAAAATTATACGACTATCGGTGAGATTACTCTCAATGTGGCTCGACTATCGGAGAGATTACTCCCAATACGGCCCGACTATTGGAGGCCATTTCATCCATTTAGACCTTTGTGCCCTTTTTATATTCTTGATTTGGACTTTGATGACATTTTGTCATGACCCAAAATCCACTAGTCGTGATGACACCTAACCCAATCCGTTAGGTAAGCCAACAAATATCTATCAAATTCCAATAACTTTAACAAGGCAACTAAACCAATGTAATTATCTAAATCTTATACATTTTCCAAGAACTGGTAGTACAAATTATGAGCTTCTAAGAATAGAGTTTACAAAGCGGAAATGAAATAAATACATAGTCTGTTTGAAAAGAACATAAACAGAACTTTATAATCTAAGGCTGCCCCGAACAACAGAGGTAGCTACAACAGGGGCGTGGGTACATCTTCAAATCCAGCAACCATCGAACACAGCAACAACTGCAACCAACATCTGCACACAATGTGCAGAAGTGTAGTATCAGTATAACCGACCCCATATACTGAGTAAGTAACAAACATAACCTTAGGTTGAAAGTAGTGACGAGCTATCTCAAGTCGGATCCAATACCGGTATTCTACAACAGTTCATAACAACATAACACAAGTAGTAAAGGGGTATCTCAGAAGTAAAAGACTCAACCCATTCACAGTTTCAGAAAAATAGGCATGCTTTTCAAATATCTTAGTGAAACTCAATTCTTTTGCCGAATATGCCAAAAATACAAGTGAGTTTGAAAACTGTGATTTTTCTAAAAAATCCTTTCAACAATGAATAAGAAGTTTAATTTTCTTTCCAAATAACAAGTGCAAAAACACCTCTCTATACCCATATATCAATATGTGTAAAAGGTCATGAATGACGTGATACTATACAACATGAGGAAAAATGCATCTCAATGTCTGTATGTCAAATGTGCATATCAATGCGATGCAACTCAGTGATAAAACCATATGCATGCTCTCAGAGTATCAATTCACTCAGTCCTCCCAGTTGCTCAGTCCACACAGTCACTCACTCCTCACAGTCACTTAGTCCTCCCAATCACACGTCACTCGACACTCGCACTCAGTAGGCACCTGCGCTCACTAGGGGTTTGTACAGACTCCGGAGGGGATCCTTCAGCCCAAGCCCT
The DNA here is from genome assembly GCA_005239495.1 of Nicotiana undulata. Classification (NCBI taxonomy): domain Eukaryota; kingdom Viridiplantae; phylum Streptophyta; class Magnoliopsida; order Solanales; family Solanaceae; genus Nicotiana; species Nicotiana undulata. The sequence goes on from ML280825.1 coordinate 35,616, forward strand.
ATATCAAGCCAATCATGGCATAAATCAATGAAACATGTTGCGGCGTGCAACCCGATCCCATAAATAAACATGCTACGACGTGCAACCCGATCCCATAATAAACATGTTGAGGCGTGCAACCCGATCCCATAAATATCCTCACAATCACACCCTCGACCTCACTCAGTCATCAATCTCTCCAGACTCTCTCTATCGAGCTCACAATGTTATGAAACTAGCCTGAATATGATTATGTGATGTATCAATAAATAACATCAGAGACCGAGATATGATATGCATATGAGTGCGTATGAATGAGTATACAAAACAATGAAAGCATATAGCCCCACAACAGAAATGACCCCAATGGGTCAACAATATCGGCATAAGTCTAAACATGATATCTATCATGATTGACAACCCAACTACTATATCACATGGTGGAACCAAAGATAACAACAAGATAGGGCAACTATACAGTGCCATGGGAACCTCAGAGTCCCAATTCACAGGGTGCACTCCCATGCGTCCGTCACCTAGCATGCGCGTCACCTCAATACCAATCACATAACACGTATTGCAGGGTTTCATACCCTCAACACAAAGTTTAGAAGAGTTACTTACCTCGAACGAGCCAATACCATTGCCGAGCAAGCCAAGAGATGCTCGAAAGATTCCATCTCGAGCGTTTCGACCTCTGAACGGCTCAAAACTAACCAATAGCAATTCAAATACATCAAATAATGCTAAAGGAACCAATCCCGACCATAAAATATCAAAGCTTGAATCAAAGCCTGAAATCGGCCCAAAAGCCCAACCTAGGCCCTCACCTCAGAAATCGACAAAACTCACAAAATAGGATAACCTATTCAATTACGAGTCCAACCATACTAGTTTCACTCAAATCCGACTCCAATTCGATGTTCAAAACTCAAAAATTCATATTATGAAACTTTAGGCCAAACCCCCCAAATTCCTCTTTAAAATTCATCAACCAATTGCCAAAAATGAAGATAGATTCATGGGATGTAATCAAAACTGAGTAGAGAACATTTATCTCAATCCATGTGATGAAGTTCGCTTCAAAATTCGCCTCAATTCGAGTCCCACATCTCAAAATATGAAGAAAGAACAAAACCCTTAATTTTAATAGCTTCTACCCAGCACTTTTCGCATTTGCGGACAAATTGTCGCATATGCGACAACCGCATATGTGGTATAACTTGGCATCTGCAAAAATAACCTTGCCCAGAAATCCCCGCACCTGCGGATGTCAAATCCCGCTTCAGCGAAGCCTTGCGCACCTGCTATTCCAAGTCCTGCATCTGCACGCACGCAGGTGCGCTACAAAATCGGCTTCTACGGTCATCCTCACCAAACCTGTTCTCACTTATGTGACTCCACGAGCGCTTCTATGACCGTCGCAACTGCACAAACCAGCCGCAGGTGCGGTCACACCAGAACCAGCTGCCACCACCAACCTTAGCCAAATTCTCCAAAATGCTCTGAACCTCGCCTAAAACTCACCCGAGCCCCTCGGGACCCCATCCGAACATGACAACAAGTGACAAAACATAACACGGACCTACCCAAGGCCTCAAAACACACATAACAACATCGAAATGAAGAATCACACCTCAATTCGAAATCATTGAACTTTGAAACTTCAACTTCCACAACTGATGTCGAAACCTATCAAATCACGTCCGATTGGCATAAAATTTTGCACATAAGTCACATTTGACCTTACAGACCTGCTCCAACTTCCAGAATCGGAATCCGACCCCGGTATTAAAAAGTCCACTCCCGGTCAAGCTTTCCAAAATTCCAACTTTCGCTATTTCAAGCCAAACGTTACTACGGACCTCCAAATCATAATCTTGACGCGCTCATAAGTCCCTAATCACCCAACGGAGCTAACAAAACCATCAAAAATCCTGTAATGACCCGACCGATCATTTGAGCTCTAGCACGTCGTTCAATAGTTTGAGAACATGAGCATCTTAATTTCAGGTACTATGACTCGCAAGATGGTCAGAATTAAATTTCAGGAAGTTCGGAGTCAATTTGGAAAGATAATTCTCATTTAGGAAACCTTAAGTTGGAAGAATTGACTAAGATTAGATTTTTTAGTAAACGACCTCGGAATAGGGTTTTCCAGGTTCCATCAGGTTCATACGATGATTTCGGACTCACGTGTATGCCCGGATCGGGTTTTAGATGACCCTGGAGCGTTTCGGCGTCTATTGTTAAAGTTGGCATTTTGGAAGAAGTTCATAAATTTGGGTTGAAGTTCATTTCAGTGTTATCGATGTCAATTTGGGATTTCGAGTTTGGAAATAGCTCCACGTGGTGATTCAAGTGTTGGGACGCGATCGAAAGTGAATTCGAAGGCCCGTAGGTCATTTTGAGAGTCATTTGGCTAAAGTTAGAAATTTGAAGGTTTTTGAGAAGTTTGACCGGAAGTGAACTTTTTGCTATCGAGGTTGGATTTGGATTCCGGAAGTTGGAGTAGGTCTGTAATGTCATATATGACCTGTGAGCAAAATTTGAGGCCAATCGGACATGGTTTGATAGGTTTCGGCATCGAATGTTGAAGTTTGAAGTTCTAAGTTCATTAAGCTTGAATGGGGTTGCGATTCATGATTTTGATGTTGTTTGATGTAATTTCAAGGCTCGACTAAGTTCGTAATATGTTTTGTAATATATTGGTATGTTCGGGTGCAGCCCCAAGGGCCTTAGGTGTTAACCGGATGACGCTCGAACCAAGTTTGAACTTGGAGAGCATCAACCGAAGCTCCCATCTTCTGGTGTGATCGCACATGCGCTTGGATAGCCGCATGTGCGAGCTCGCAGAAGCGGGGCATGAGTCGCAGAATCAAAAAGGCATGGGCTGGCCAGGCACCACGGGCGCGACGAATTTGGTCGCGGGTGCGAAGATGGCAGGTGCGAAAATCCATCGCAGACACTGACACAGCAGGCGCGAAGGTTTTGTCGCGGACGCGATGATCGCTGGGCAGTGAGTGTGTAAAAGGGGGGTTTGAGCATTTTTTTCTCATTTCTTCATTCTTGGGCGATTTTTGGAGCTTCTTGAGAGGGGTATTCACCTAGCAACTTGGAGGTAAGTTAATCCCACCTATAACAAGTTAATTACTTGGATTATATCTATATTGTAACATGGAAAATCATGGGAAATTAGTGGAAACTTAGGGTTTTGAAGAAAAACCTAGAAATTTGTATTTTTGGATTTTAACCACGAATATGAGCATGGAATCAGACATAGATTATATATTTGAGTTCGTGAGGTTATGAGTAAACTTTATCTTCAAAAAAAATCGGAATCTGGGCAAGTGGGTTGGAGGGTGATTTTATCGACTTTGCGATTGGGGTTAGAATTTGTTATAAATTGAATTGTTATGAGTAAATGAGTATCCATTTATGGGTTTGCATAATTATTGACTAGTTTTGGAGCGTTGTGCATCAATTTGAGTTGTCAGAAGGTCTTGGGAGTTGGTTATGGAACTTCGGAGCGAGGTAAGTCTCCTTTCTAACCTCGTAAGAGGGAATTGTCCCCATAGGTAAAATAATTAATTATGTGCTACTATTTGTGGGAGCTACGTACGCACGAGGTCATGAGAGTCCGTGCGTAGCTACTATTATGCTTATGTCTGGATAGCCTAGCATACAAAAGCATGTTTTACTTGTCGTACTTGCAATTTTACTGATGAATTTAAAATGCTTAAACTCTATCAAATTTGGCAAAGGAATTTCTAAAAAGGACTAAACACCAACTTCTGGACCACTAATAGAGGAATTTGTCATGTCTTTGGGTAATTGTTTTTCTGATGTAGTCGGGGTTGTCTGTTTCAATATGAATGTTTATGTTTAACCGCGTCGCAAATATATATTCCGCGAGTGGGTTGACTATTTCCACAACTCTCATGGAATCGGCCCGAACGCCACGACAGATTAATAGATGCATCTAGGGTTCGCGCCGTTCGACCCTTCGGCATTGCACATTTTATTATTGTTGGATCAGGCTGTACGACCCACGACATTTCCTACACATGATATTTGCTGGGTACTTTATGTGATTTGAACTGTTTAATTGCCTTGAGATATAAGTTGTTAATTGAAATCACGGAAACTGAGATATATAATTATGGAAGAAGTTGTCCTTTCCTGTTGTTATTTGTTATTTGATTATAACATCCATGTTTAGCATCACAATTGAATTGACCTCTAGTAAGTGTCAAAGTCGACCTCTCGTCACTACCTCTTCGAGGTTAGGCGGGATAATTACTGGGTACACGTTGTTTTCGTACTTATACTACACTTGCTGTACATTTTGATGTACATGTACATGTATGGACTGTGGCCTTGTGGGCATAGCGGTGTGGTTGATTCAGAGACATAGGTGAGCTGCATCCCTCGAGATGGACTGCAGCCAGCAGAGTCTCCTTCAGAGTATGGTATTTTCTGTTTTGTCAAATTTGTATTCCGTACAGTTATTGTATAACGTTTGTTTCCTAGACATTGCTCATGCACTTGTGACACCGGGTTTTGGGATGACTTTGGGATTTATTTGTTAATTTAATTTGTTAAGACATAGTTATTTACTCAATAAAGTTTATTGATTATTATATAATGAAATGAAAAGTAATGATTTCAAAATACTAAAATAGAAATTTAATTAACTTTTAGTGTTGGCTTGCCTGACAGTGGTGTACGGCGCCATCACGAACTTTCATAGGATTTTGGATGGTGACAACATGGTATCAGAGCACTAGGTTCTCATAGGTCTCACGAGTCATGAGAAAGTCTATTAGAGTCTTGCGGATCGGTACGGAGACGGCTGTACTTATCTTCGAGAGGCTACAGGGCTGTTAGGAGCACTTCCCTTCTTGATTTCCTCATCGTGCGATTTGATTCCTTTAAGTCTTATGCCTTTGCTTCTTTCCTATTCAATATTATGCGACGTGGAACGCGTGCTATAAATCGGGAATTTAGGAATTGTAATGGTACTACAGATGTGGTGCGTGATGTTTCTCCATGCGTAGATGTTTGGGCTATTGTCGTCGCCTGGAGAAAGTATATTCTGTCATTTCAGCTCAGTAGTTGAACTTCTTGGAGCCTTAAGTCTACGCGCAGGTTGTTATGATGCTCGTGAATGGCTATCGCACAATAATTGATGTGATGGAAGAATGCTTGCCTAGGTGTCGGGGCAGTGAATGACTTGAAAGGAGGTCTACTCAGAGCACGATTCAAATATTCGGTATTTCATTTCTGGCGGAGGAAGGGCAATCGGGCTATGGATATTTAGGTTTGGATTGATAGAGTAACGAGACTTGGTGTTTCCAAGTATGGTGGAATATTTGTATATAATGAGGCATCGTCATCCTGATTGAATGTCTTTCCATTATCCGTTATTATGTAACGAGGAATGTCAAAGCGATAGATTATGTTTACTCTGATGAAACTTGCAACATTTTCCTTCTCTACCTCCTTAAGAGCAATAACTTCAGCCCATTTTGAGAAGTAGTCAGTTCCAGCCAAGATATGTAGGTGCCCACCAGAGGACTTTGGCAGTGGTCCAACAATAACTAATCCCCAAGCGTCAAATGGACATGATGCAATAGTCGGGTACAACACTTCAGGAGGTTGATGAATAAAATTTGCATGGAATTGACAAGCTTTTCATCTTCGAGCGTAGTCCAAGAAATCTTTTACCATCGTTGGCCAATAATATCCCATAATTTTTATATGGAAGTGGAGCTTTGGTCAAGACAGGTGTGACCCACATACCCAGAATGTGCCTCTTGGAAAGCTTGGAGTGCTTCTTCTTCCCCTAAGCATCGCAAGAGTACTCCCCCAAATGACCTTCTGTATAGAGTATCTTTGTAGTAAAGGAAGCGAGGTGAACGATGATGGATTTTATTCCTTCTCCTTGGATTTTCTGGAAGTATCCCATAGCATAAGTAGTCGATAATGGGTTGTCACCATTATTATTTTTCAACTTCAGAAATAGCGACAAGATGCTTGAGTTCATTTTCTTCACCTTCAGCCTCATTTGGCGGCGGTACTACCCATTTTTGGTAAACAGTAACTTGCGCTTGATCGGCAGAGTTAACCATGAAGCTAGGGCAACTAAAGAATCAACCTTCTTATTTTCTTTCCTTGGCACATGTTGAATAGTCACATCACTAAGCCACCCCATTAATTTTTTAACTTAATCATGATATGGGCGTAGTTCATGCTTCTTGACCTCGTAACTACCTAGACCACTAACTGAGAGTCGCCAAAGACTTGTAATTGCAACCGCTTCATTTAAACAGCCATTTCAAGCCCAAGTATTAGGGTTTGATACTCATCAACGTTGTTAGAGAAGAGTTTCGTGAACATAAAAGAGTATGGAAGAACTTCACCTTGAGAAGCGACAAATACTACACCAGCACCAGCTCCTCTGCAATGTACAACACCATCAAAGTACATCTTCCATGGCCATTTTGTTTATTTGGCCGAATCTGACACTGGTCCTGCCCTTTTGCTAGATTTTTCATTATGCTAGTTCAACTACTGCTTATGCAGGATGAGCTTCAATGAGCATTGCATCTTCATCAGGTAGTTCGTCAGTTAGCTCCCAATCATTAGGTATAAGGTGATCTGCCAAGAAGTCCACTAATGTTTTTCCTTTTATCGCCTTTTGAGGGATGTACATGATTTCAAATTGTTGAAATTGGAGATACCATCTCGCTAGTCCATCACTAAGAACAGGTTTTGACATCAAGAACTTGATGGGATTTTCTTTAGAAACAAGACGAACAACATGAGCTTGAAAGTAGTTCTTTAACTTTTGAATTGAGAAGACTGACGCCAAACACAACTTTTCAATTGGAGAATAATTTAGCTTGTTTGGTGTCATCATCCTGCTCAATTAGTAAAGAGAGTTTTCTTACCCCTCACTATTTTCTTAGGCCAACAATGCTCCAACTGACCTTTCTTGTGCTGAAATATATAGTATCAGCGGCTTTCCAAATATATGGGCTGCTAAAACTGGAGGCTTCATCAAGAAGAATTTAATGCTCTTGAAGGCATTGCAACACGGTTGGTCTCATTTGAAAGGGACACCTTTATTCATAAGGCGACTGAATGGTTGGAACCTCTCAGCTAGGTTTGAGATGAATCTCCTAAGGTACGCTAACCTTGCAAACTTTTCAATTCGTGAATATCCTGAGGCGATTCCATTTTCAAGATTGCATCTACTTTTGCTTGATCAATTTTAATCCCCTGATGTCGGACAATGAAACCAAGGAACTTTTCATAAGTAACTCCAAAGGCGCATTTCAATGGATTCATCCTAAGTTGGTACCTTCGGAGCAACTCAAGCACCATTCTCGAGTTTTTAAGGTGGTCGCCCCTTCTCGATTTTACCACCAAGTCGTCCATATAGCATTCAACATTTTTGTGGAGAAGATCGTCAAAAATATTCTGCATAGCCCTTTGATAAGTAGCACCAGCATTCTTCAAGTTAAAAGGCATTACCCTGTAGCAATAAATACCCTTGGGGTGCGGAATGCAGTAAGCTCTTCATCTTTTAGTGCCATGCAAATTTGGTTATAGCTTGACGAACCATCCATAAACGACATTGCCTCATACCCTGTAGTATCATCTATTATCAACTTTGGAATAGGAAACAAGAATTCATCTTTGGACACGCATTGTTGAGATCCTTGAAGTCGACGCACACTCGAATCTGGCCATTCTTCTTCCTTACATGGACACTACTTGAAACCCACGTTGTGTATTTAACTTCCCAAATAAATCCAGCTTCAATGAGTTTGTTAACTTTGATTTCAATCAGGGGAACCAAGTCCGGCCTAAAGAGCCTTTGAGCTTGCATAACAGGACGAGCGCCATTCTTGACCGCAAGGTGATGGACTGCTACTTTAGGGTCCAAGACAGAAATTTCTTTGTAACTCCAAGCAAAGACATACCTAAACTCCTTGAGTAACTCAATATAAGTGTTTTCTTCATCAACGTCTACTAAAGCACTAGGTAGGTGGGTCTTGGTTCTTCATCAGTGCCAAGGTTGACTTCTTTTAAGGCATCAATCGTTGCCTTCACCCCTTCTTCAAGTTCCGTGGGAGCATCTTTCACATCTTCATCTTCTTGAGGGTCCCCATCATTGATGGATATATGATAACATGGTGAAACATCGTCCAATTTCTCGTCATCCTCCATTAGAGATAAAACACCATGTTCGCTTTGTGCAGTAACATGATATGAAGAACCCACACTTTCTTCGTCTTCATCGCGTTCTTTAGGTGTAGACCATAGTGTATGGATTTACCTTCAGTACCTCATCACACGAAACCATGACTTTTATTTGTCGCTTCATTCTAGAAGGAACCAAACTTTAGAAATCTTTAGAGATCTTCTGAATTTTGGGCGAAGCGGGTGTTCTTGTATTTCGATAATTTCTCTGGAACTTATTCCCCTTCTTTAATGGACCCAATCTATCAAATACGAAAGTTCTCACAGTTGATTTTCCAAGTCGATCAAAGACAGAAGGCATGTTAGAAGCGGCAGATTCATTTTCTACAACGATATAATTGTTGCTTGCCCTTCTTATGGAGATGCGCACTGGTGACGGTTGCTTGTATCCCAAACCTTCATGTGGTTGCCTCGTTGCAGCTTTCGATGGGATCTTCCATAAATTTGACGGCTCATTGGGATTATATCCAGCTTTTGCAAATAGCCTGTAAGCGTTAGGATCAAAACTTTCATCTGTTCGCTTTGTAGGGAGTTCCACATTATGCAAACAGTTTAGGGAAAACCCTGCAAGCGGCTTCGAGGACAACTTCACTTCCTCAATTCATTTTACCGAAAGAGTTAACTCCTTTAGCATTTTAGTTTTGATATTGGATGGTTCGCCTTAATCTTTCGTCCTTTTAGGGACATATTGGAGCGCATGACTTACTTTCTTGGCATAAGATGCAATATACCCTCTATGAAATTTATTCGTGTTTGGTTGTACCTCCTCAGTAGTAGCATTGGTTTTACCAATTGTCACCTCAGCTCTTTTAGTTGTGGTCTCGTCATTTTCACTTTTCATGCCATCGTCAACTTTTAGCTCGTTCACAATGCGGTTCTTCAAGTAGAACTTTGCATCGGCGAAGTTTGACTCTGCCTCGGTGAATGGCTAATCATCAACAACTATCTTCTTCTTGACTTCACCCTCATAGTAGTTTAAACATTGATGGTAGGTAGATGGAACTACTTTATTCTCATGTATCCAAGGCCTTCCAAGCAAGACATTGTATGAAGTCCTCGCATCGATCACATGCAGCCATGCACATGATTGAATATCGTCAATGGTGATTCCCAGCCTGATCGCGCCTATGGATCTTTGACCCCCTAGGTTGAATCCTTGGATCATCACACGACTTTCTGAGAGTTTGTTCATGGGAATACCAAGTTCTTTCACAGTGCAAATTGGTAAAATGTTCACTGAGGATCATCCATCAACCAAAATTAAATTTACTGTTTCATCACGCATATAGAGAACATGGTACAATGGGCGGTTATGAAGAGTGTCACCTAGAAGAAGATCGTCATTTGTGAACGTGACATTTTCCTTACAAGCTTTAACTTCTTGAGGGGTGGACTCGATAAGCTTTTCCGAAGACGATGCCAATGGTAGGTCATCACTCTTTTCTTCCCCTTCGTCAGTATGGCAACAAGAGGCATCAATACCCCCATGGGAATTCTTCGTGTGGAACCAAATTGGTAAAAACTCCTCCAAGGTCACTGGATGTCGTGGCTTTTGAGGGTGGTGCACCTCCACTTTTTCTTTCTTTAAGTGCTTAACTGGATTCCATCTCCTTGGTCTTTTTACCATCATTTTCCTTGTTGGTTGTTCTACTGATTCTTTTCTTGGGCTCCTTCTATGGTGCTTACGACAAGTTACCAATGTCCAATCTTCTTCACCATCAAGTTGATTGACTTCAGCTTTGTCATTCTCTAGTAATCATTCATCTTTACTTTCTTTAAAACCACATAATTCATCCGGACTGAAAGAGCCAAAGGTGATAGAAACTTGGTTTGCGATTGCTTTCTCATCTTCAATCACAATCTTCTTTTCACGAGCCAAGTCCATAACTTTGTCCTTGAAGACAAAGCACTTCTCCATAGGGTGGCTCACAAGTCGATGGTATTTGTAGTAATTTGGGTCTTTTTTTTTTCCAACTTCATTTGGTCGCTTCATCTCCAGAAGCTCAATGAGATTTAACTCGAGGTGCTCTTCAAAAATAGCTGGCACATCAGAATCCAAAAATGGGTACTCTTTCTCTTGCATTTATTTTAGAGTCAGCTTTCCACTTGGCTATCTTGAAAAGAAGTGGATTTTATACTCTTCTTCTTGCTCACCTTCGTTGTGAACTTTACAGGTGATGTGTTGACATTCATAGCTTCTTTGCTTTCAGACTTGGGTACGAAGTTGCCCCACTTCCTGACTTCTTGCTTGTCGTTCCCTTTGCGAGATTCATAGATGTGCAACCTTTCATTTCCAACAGAGGCCATGCTCAATTCCATGTCATTGGTACGAATTGCAAGTTCTTCAAATGTGCTAGGCTTGATACCTTGCAAGGTGTAACACAATCCCCGATGCATGCCTTGGATGCAAATCTCTATTCCACAAGCTTCACTAAGCCTGTCTTTACAGTTGAGGCTTGAATTCCTCCAACGATTAATAAATTCAATGACAAGTTCACCCTTCTGTTGGCGAGTATTTGTGAGTTCCAACATGCTCAAAGTGCGCCTTGTGCTATAAAAGCTATTGAGGAACTTTTGCTCTAGTTGATCCCAGCTATCAATAGATCCTGCCTCGGGGTCTGTATACCAATCAAAAGAATTTCCTTTTAGTGAACGGACAAACTGTTTGACGAGGTAATCTCCATAAGTCCCAGCGTTGTTGCATGTCTCAACGAAGTGTGCCACATGTTTCTTTGGATTTTCCTTACCATCAAACTGTTGAAACTTTGGAGATTGATAGCCAGCAGGAATCTTCAATATATCGATCCTTGCAGTGTACGTCTTTGCGTATGTAATAGAGGACTTGGCAACAACTTCATATTTATTATTAATAGTTCCTTCAATTAACTCCTTCAGTTGATCGATGGGAATCATCACTTCAGATGAGACAGGGATAGCCTTAGCGGATGCTACTCATCTCAGTGGAGAGAGTCAATCTCTGGAACTTCTGGGAGCTTGCCAGGTGCATGGGTGAATTCTTCTTCCATCAAGATTCTCACCCTATCTGTTAGCTTGTCAATTCTAGCATCTTGATTTTGCATGCACTTGGTCAAGCCAGCGATTACTTCCGTCAAGTTCGCCAACTACTTTTCCACAGATGAAGTGTTTGTCACCATGGCTTGCATGATTGTTGTAGATGATGGGGAGTAGCATGGATTGTCACACAGATTGATTCTTGAATGGCTCACGCTATGTGGTGTAGGTGGGAAGATCCATCACTTGAAACATCATCATCTTCCTTTACAATAGAGTTCTTGGATCTGGAGAGGTCAAGCAGAGCAAGAGTTTTCTCGATCTTTTCAGCAACATCGCTTCCTCCTTTTGAGGAAGAAGATCCGAAAACAGGGGTTGATGCGGACAATACTTGGAGTGCTTTTTGTCCAAAAGATCTTGCTTTGCTCCTCATAACCGGTCTGAAGCTCCCAATGGTAACATCGAGGATGTTTTCCACATCAACATAAAATCTGGAGTTGGAAGCCTTGGTGGATGTTGAAGTGGAGTTGATTTTCTTTGAATCCACTTCAATGTTCTCGAATTTTGGTGATTGAAAAGTTGAGATGAGTGGTAGAGATTGTCCCACTGGGCGTGCGAAAATTGGTAGACAATAAATTGCATCGAGAAAGTAAAATCAAGACCGAAATATATTGCAACAATCGTAGTACTTTATTTCAAATATTTGAGTGTAAAATCTCTATGAATCCTCTGATTCTTCTTTCCAATAGTAAATAATTCAAGGGCCTTTGAATTTAATCTTGAATCTATATTTGTCGTCACGAACGATGACCTTGAATTCAACTAGCACGAACTTTGATTTGAACTCGTACTCCTTGAATCTTGATTTGTTCTTCGTTCTTGAGCTTGAACTTGATTTCTTGAACTTGAACTTGATTGCTTGAAACTTGAAACTTGTGGAGGAATTTGCAGCGTTTGATCCACGAGCTCTTTCTTGCTTCTTGTTATAACTTCTAGTGTCTTTTCTAGGTTATGAAGACCCTTATTTATAGTTGTGGGAGGGAAGAGCTATGATAAGAACAAGCTCTTTTCGACCCACCAGATTGAAGTGTGACAAGGCCACATTTGGTTGGCCAGAACAAGTCACTTGCACATGCGGCGCGATTTCATTGGCCTTTTAATTTGGATCGCCTTGTTATTTCGACATGTGGCATGATCCCATTGGCTCTTTCGTTTGACTTGGTGTGCCACGTCATTCGACACGTGGCACTGGGCCTCTAGGAAGATGCCATCTTAGGCCTAATAAAGTGGGCTCATCATTTGTCACGACCCAAATCCCTAATTCAGGTCGCGATGGCGCCCAACAGCGGGGTTAGGCAAGCCGATATAACTTTCACTAGGTGATACCCTTCCCATTCGATCAACAGGTCAATGATTACCAGTTTACAACAACTAACATGATGCTAGCCTTGAGTGAAAGTAAAGTCATAGTAGGTATAAAGCCAAAATAAAACATACATATAGATATACATCCCAAAACCCCAAAAAAAAAAA
>ML280826.1:0-146289 GCA_005239495.1 Nicotiana undulata
GGTTGCCACCAGCTGGAACCTCAATCAAGACCCTTCGCATCCCCCTGCTGGAAGACCCTTCTTTTATAACAGAAGGCATGGAAGCAGGGACCGAAGGGGAAGCAGAAGAAACAGAAGAGCCGGGAGCCAAAAGAGTCGCAAGCACTTCAATCGAGATGGAAGAAGGAGAAGCTGAAGAAATAATAGGAATTGGAGAAGAAATAACAGCAGCAGCTTGGGGAGCAGAGATAGCAGCAAAATGTGGGTAAATGGAAGCCAAAGGAACATCGTCAGGATCCATCTCGAACCCTTCCTGAAATAAACGCTCAGTAGAGCCCCGAGATGGAGATTGAGATTGATCTCGAGAAGAAGAAGACATGATGTCGGAGACATTCTCGACAACATTCATAGTTTCCGTAAATTAAAGGGAAACAGATACGGTGTCATAAAACATCAAACAAATTTCATTACAAATGAATCAGGTACGAATTAAAATACTTACGTGCACGGTTCCACTTCTCGGGGAAGGGAAGATTATTTTCACCCACTAAAACAGCAGTGGGAACAGCCACGTACCTAAGGTACCAACCTCTGTCTTTATCATCACCAGGGGTTACTAACACCCTCTTAATCCGGGAAACTAAAGTAAAAAAACCCTGACGGAATAAAGCAGGAGAATACAAATGCAGCAGATGAGGAAGGGTAAAAGGAACGGAGACCTTTGAAGCCAAGACTATCAAATAGGCGACAACACGCCATACTAGGGGACTAACTTGTCCTAAACAAATATTAAAAAAGCGACAAAACTCTATAATCACAGGATCAACAGGAGGTTGAAATCCTAACGTAAAAGGATAAGTGAAAACATAAGAAAAACCAGCTTTAAAGGATGTAATCCTTTGAATACTACTTGGCACGAGAACAGGAACATTAGACTCCCAAAAACATTCCCTACGAACAATGGGAATGTGACCCACAGTAATGATAGTGGCATATTTCTCAATACTATCCAGAGAAAGAGATTGTTCAGTAATAGGAGAATTTACTTCTGGAAAAGTTATCTCAGAAGGGATGATTTCGTCAACTCTAGGTTCATGAAAATCATCCCTACTCCTAGAAACAGATTGAGAAGATATACCTCTCGGGGAAAAAAACGCCCTAGCAGGGGAAGAAGAAGAAGAGCCTCTAGAAAAAGTACGTCCAAGGCTCCTTAGTCGGCCACCTCTTCGACTCCTCGTCGGAGCAGAAGAAGAAGCTAGAGCCTCAACATCAATAACCTTTTCAGAATGGCCTGATGAAGACATATTTATAAAGTCTAAAGAGGAAATTCTTTCACAAAGAGAAAATTGAGATGCAGAAGTTTTCTTTTTTCGTGCTAAGGAAGAAAGGAAGAAGACTATTTATACTTAATGGCAACCGTCAAAGATTGAAAAGGTAATGATGGAAGGTCATAATCAAAAGTGTCACTTTGGGACTGATGCAGCCGCAAAAAAAGCCCTAAAAGGTGCTGAGTCATTTCAGAACCAATCAGAAATGAACACGTGAAAGAAGCATTAAATGGAAGTACTGTGCAAAGCATGCGTCAATAAAAGAATACAAAGTTTCGAGATAAAGCGGCGGCAAAATATTCCCGCCATAAATGAACATCCACTTACCAAGTATTATACGCTCAATACATGGCAAGTGGGGGGACTATCTGTATTGGTAAAAAATATAGTCTTACACGTGTACAGATTTTAGATGACTCAGCTAGCCAGGTGGACCAATCAAAATATCACACGCGGATGCGAGATAAAGAGGTACGGGCAATGCAAGGAATTAGCCACGGAAAAGATCACTAAAGAAAAAAGACATGGTCATAGCGAACCCGGACACAATAACAGGTCGATTCAAAGATCAGCAATCAATGCCTCGTACGTTACACAATTCCTAAAATAACAGTTACTAGTCATTTTTATAACGCCTCATAAATGTAATAATTAAGCATTAAATAGGCTTCATGACAGTAATACAAACGTTGTACTAGGAAAACATTCCTATAAAAGGAATGTCAATGTAACAAACAGGGGATCGGATTTCGAGCAATATAAGTTACTATTTCTTTTTTATTCTCAACGATTGCTTTTTATTCTTTGTTTGATTGATTCGATTATCAGTAACCCGAGTTTTGCTTGAAATTAAGCTTTAGTCAAAAAGGTTCATTTTTGGTTAAACAAATTGGTTCCGTTACCGGGAATCTGATAATCATCGTTTTCGCTACCAATCGATATCCTTAAAATCATGTCAAATTCCAACAACAACAACATTGGGAATAATGACAATAACAACCAGTAAAGGAATGAAACCCCAGCTTCAACTCCTCCTCGAGGAACTCCACGAACTTCGAGAGAACCATCTCCTGAAAGAGCTGGCAATCATAATAATGAACAGGCGGTGGAATCAGATCAAATAAGGCGAATGATAGCAGAGTACGTGGGACAAGCTTTGCAAGAATTTGCAAGAGGATTGCCACAAGTACCTCTAATTTCACCAACCCCGAATAATACAACTCCAGTGGAAAATTTGCAAGTAGATTTAACAAATTCAACCAGGATCGAAACTCTCAATACATCTCCTGAAATACGACCAGGTACGGCTAGTGATTCAGAATTACAAAATTTATTACTAACTATGCAGAAGCAGATAAAAGAACAAAACGAACGCATCGAGCAAATTCCTGGTGTTCCACCTATTATCAAAGGAATTGATGCTGAAAGATACTCCCAACAACCTTGGAAGCCAAGTGCAGCCCCGTTGCTCATACCTAAAAAGTTTAGAATGCCTGATGTCCCCAAATATGATGGCACGACTGACCCACGTGATCACGTGATTGCTTTCACTACTGGAGTAAAAGGCAACGATTTGACAAAAGAGGAAATAGAATCAGTCCTTGTCAAAAAATTTGGAGAAACGCTCACGAAAGGAGCCTTAACCTGGTATGCTCTCCTCCCTGAAAACTCTATAAATTCTTTTGCTGAACTTGCAGATTCATTTATAAAAGCACATTATGGTGCGCAAAAAGTGGAAATGCGAATGGAAGATATCTTCAAAATAAAGCAAGGAGACAAAGAATTGCTCCGTGAGTTTGTAGACAGGTTTCAAAGAGAAAGAATGCAACTACCAAGGGTGCCTGACAATTGGGCAGCTATGGCATTCACGAGCAATTTGAACGAAAAAAGTTCAGAAGCTGCGAGACGACTTAAAGAAAGTCTAAGAGAATTCCCAGCCACAACATGGAATGACGTATACAACAGGTACAGTACTAAACTAAGAATTGAAGAGGATATAATCACACAATCAAAAGACGAAGAATACCACAGAACAAGGCAGCCAGAATCAGAGAAAAAGTCAGGTAAAAACAGGTATGATCCTTATTTAGGACTTTTAAGACGTGACCCACGTCCAAGGTTCGAAAATACAAAACTTTTAGGAAGAGATACGAACTCATCCTCCATAAGATCCAGAAGAGATCAAGATGAATAATTCCGGAATATTACCCGAATTGGACACCATAACTTTAACATAAGCAGCACTGAACTGATCTCAGTACTAAAAAGTATGGGAGACAAAGTTAAATGGCCAAAAGAAATGCGTTCCAACCCTAACAGGAGGAACCTCGATCAATGGTGGGAATTCCATAACGATCACGGCCATAGAACGGTAAAATGTAGGTACTTACAAGGTGAAATAGTATATTTATTAAAACAGGGTTATCTAACAAACTTGTTCAGTGATAAAGGTAAACAGGCTTATATGAAGAACAGGCAAGAACCACCAAAGCCACCTTCCCCAAAACGAACTGTTAATGTGATACACGAAGGAGAAGAAGTAAATGGGATAATCTGCCAGTTAACTTCAAAAATCACAAACACCAACGGAAAGCGGATTCGAAAAGAAATTAATGAAGAGCAAATATATTTTAACGACGCAGACTTTGGAGGATTAACACTTCCACACAATGATGCATTGTTGTAGAGGAAATGCTATTAGAAAATGCATTGATTCTAAAGGCTCAAGCCATATCTGGGTTTGACAACTGACCAATGATAACTAAAGGTGAGATTGAACTCGACACTTACGCTGAAGGAGTTATCAGAAATACGAAATTTGAAGTCATTGATACGGAGATGGCTTATAACGTCATTCTGGGAAGACCATGGATTCATGATATGAAAGCAATACCATCTACTCTACATCAAGTAATAAAATTCCCTTCCAAATGGGGGATAAGAAAGATCAGGGGCGACCAACAAGCCTCAAGAAATATTAACTCAATATCTCTTAGAAGTAAAAGAGATGTAGAAAAAACGGCGAATCATCAAGCAGAGGTTTATCAATAAACAGGTACGGCACAAACTTCTTGTCAGTTACGAATCAAAGAAATAGATATTCTAATAGGTACGGAAGAAGATCCTGCGAGCATCAAGAATAAAGTAGAACATACGAACGTAGACTCCAGGCCAGATTTCATTCATGAATCAGAAGAAGAAAAATGTATCAAAACAACTGCTGAAGAACTCGAGACTGTTACCATCTCAGAACAGGAGCCCGAAAGAAAAATTTACGTTGGCGTGAAGTTATTAGAAAGACTGACTCCAGAACAAAAAGGTACGCTCATCAATTATTTAAAAGCTAATGAAGATTGTTTTGATAGAGCAATTGCCTCCGCTGCTCATCAGCTCTAATACCCTACGCGAACGCGACACTGGCCTCGCGTTCGCGAAGCACTACCTCACACGCGAAAGTGATCACGACCCAAGATGTGCGATCCCATAGAACAACTTCACCTCCACCCAATTATGCTTACGCGATCGCGAACATACTCTTGCAATCATATAGAAGAAAAACACTAGCAGCTATCAGCCCTTCTCCAAAAGCTAAAAATGGTCTGTTAGCCACCCAAAACTCACCCGAGGCCCTCGGGACCTCAACCAAACATACCAACACATCTCATAACATCATCCAAACTTATTCGAACCTTCGAATCGCTCCAAACAACATCAAAATACCAAATTAACCCTGAATTCAAGCCTAAGGATTTCTAAACTTTTGGAATTCGCCAACGATGCCGAAACAATCAAACCACGTCGGAATGACCTGACATTTTTCACAAACGCCAAAAATGACACTACGGACCTATTCCAACTTTCGAAATTCCATTCTGACCCCGATATCTAATTTTCCACTACCGATCGAAAATCGCCAAAAATACAACTTCGCCAATTCAAGCCTAATCCTACCATGGACCTCCGAATAACATTCCGAACCCACTCCTAAGTCCAAACTCACCTTAAAAAGCTATCCGAACCATAAAAACCCAATTCCGAGATCACTTACTTATAAGTCAACTTCTGGTTGACCTTTCCAACTAGATAACCAACTTAAGAGACTAAGTGTCTCATTTCTCTCAAGAATCACTCCGAACCCGAGCCAACCACCCCGACACAACGTAATATAGCTTAACCACATATAATGAAGCAGAAACAGGGTAAACGGGGATAAAACTCCCGTAAGGACCGATCGGATTTTTACATTCTCCCCCCTTAAACAAACGTTCGTCCTCGAACGAGTCTAGAAACATACTTGGAGTCTCGAAAAGGTGTGGATATCTGCTCCGCATCTCCCGCTCGATCTCCCAGGTGGCCTCATCCACCGGCTTCCCTATCCACTGCACCTTAACTGAAGCAATATTCTTTGACCTCAACCTCCGTACCTTCCGATCTAGAATAGCCACCGGCTCCACGACATAAGTCATATCACCCTCTAATTGAACCGTGTTGAAGTAAAAAACATGGGACGGGTCACCAACATACTTTCGAAGCATGGAAACATGAAATACTAGATGCACACTCGACAAGCAAGGTGGCAAAGCAAGCCTATAAGACACCTCCCCTACTTTCTGAAGCACCTCAAAAGGCCCAATAAACCGGGGACTCAACTCGCCCCGCTTCCCAAATCGCATCACACCCTTCATGGGCGGCACCTTCAATAGAACCTTCTCCCCAACCATGAAAAATACATCACGGACCTTCCTGTCCGCATAGCTCTTCTACCTAGACTGCGTCGTGCAAAGCCACTCATGAATCAACTTCACCTTATCTAAAGCATCTTGTACCAAATCTGTACTCAAAAGCCTAGCCTCACCCGACTCAAACCAACCAACCAGAGATCTACACCTTCTCCCATATAAAGCCTCATATGGAGCCATCTGAATACTCGACTGACAACTATTATTATATGCAGACTCTGCGAGTGGTAAAAACTAGGCCCATGAACCCCCAAAATCAATAACACAGGCGCGCAACATGTCCTCTAGTATATGAATAGTGTGCTCGGACTGCTCGTCCGTCTGAGGATGAAAAGTTGTGCTCAACTCAACCTAAGTACCCAACTCCCGCTGCACGGCCCTCCAATACTGCAATTTGAACTGATTACCTCTATCAGAAATAATGGAAACTGGAACACCATGCAATCGGACAAACTCCTGGATATAAATCTTAGTCAACCGCTCCGAAGTGTAAGTAGTACCAACAGGAATGACGTGTGCGGACGGGTCAGCTGATCCACAATAACCCAAATAGCATTGAACTTCCTCGAAGTCCGTGGGATCCTAACTACAAAGTCCATGGCGACCCACTTCCACTCCGGAATGTCCAACCTCTGAAGCAATCCACCTGGTCTCTGGTGCTCATACTTGACCTGCTGACAGTTGAGACACCGAGCTACAAATCTAACAATATCCTTCTTCATCTGCCTCCACCAATAATGTTGTCTCAGATCCTGATACATCTTGGCACCCGGATGGATGGAATACCGCGAGCTGTGGGCCTTCTCAAGAATCAACTTTCGAAGCCCATCTACATTAGGCACACATATCCGACCATGCATCCTCATCACACCATCATCACCAATAGCCACATCCATGGTATCACCTCGCCGAACCCTATCTAAAAGAACGAGAAAGTGTGGATCATCATACTGTCTCTCCCTAATACGGTCATAAAGAGAAGACTTGGAGATCATGGAAGCCAATACCCAACTGGGCTCCGACAATCCAATCTCACTAGCTGGCCCGCTAAGGCCTGAACATCAAGTTCTAAAGGTCTCTCTGCTACTGGAAGATTTCCTAGACTCCCAAAACTCTCTGCTCGGAGACTCAAGGCATCAGCCACTACATTGGCCTTCCCCGAATGGTATAGAATAGTGATATCATAGTCCTTGAGAAGCTCCATCCTTCTCTACTGACGCAAATTCAAATCCTTTTGCTTAAGCAGATGTTGCAGACTCCGATGATCAGTAAAAACCTCACAATGAACTCTATACAAATAATGACGCTAAATCTTCAAGGCGTGAACAATGGTGCTAACTCAAGATCATGCACCCAACAATTCTTCTCATGGGTCTTCAACTGGAGCGAGGTGTAGGCAATCACCCTACCGTCCTACAACAAGACACAACCAATGACTATCCTCGTGGCATCACAATACACGGTATAACAACTTGGAGTTGTGGTCAAGGCATCCTTAAGCTTCTGAAAGCTCTCCTCGCACTCGTTTAACCACCTCAACGGAGCACTCTTTTGGATCAATTTGGTCAAGGGTGAAGAAATAGAAGAAAACCCCTCACCAAAGCGACAGTAATAGACCGCCAAACCAAGGATGCTCTTGATCTTTATAGCTGAGGACGGCCTGGGCCAACTCTGTACCACCTCTATCTTCTTCAGATCTACCTGAATACCCTCGCTCGAACCACGTTCCCCAAAAAAGCTACTGAGCTAAGCCAAAACTCACCCTTGGAGAATTTCGCATAAAGTTTATCCTCCCTCAATCTCTCCAATAAAACTCCTAAATGTTGAGCATGCTCCTCCTGGATAGGAGAATACACAATGATTCATCAATGAACACAATAACAAAGTAATCCAAATATGGATGAAATACGTTATTCATCAAATGCATGAATGCTGCTGGGGCATTGGTCAACCCAAAAGACATCACCAAAAATAATAATGGCCATAATGGGTCTTGAAAGCCGTCTTAGGAATATCTGAATCCCGAATCTTCAGTTGATGATACCCGGATCTCAAATCAATCTTAGAGAACATCCTGGCTCCTTGAAGCAGGTCAAACAAATCATCAATACGAGGCAAATGATACTTATTCTTGACTGTAACCTTGTTCAATTGCCTGTAGTCAATACACATTCTCATGGAACCATCCTTCTTCTTCACAAATAACATCGGTGCGCCCCAAGGTGACACACTAGGCTGAATAAACCCTTATCTAGGAGTTCCTGGAGCTTCTCTTTCAATTCCATCAATTCCACCGGTGCAATACGATACGGTGGAATGGAAATAGGCTAAGTGCCTGGAACCAAATCAATACCAAAATTAATATCCCTGTCAGGCGGCATGCCCGACAGGTCTGCAGGAAACACATTTGGAAAATCAAGGACCACAAGAATAGAATCAATAGTGGGAGTCTCAGCACTGACATCCCTCACAAAAGCCAAATACGATAGGCATCTTTACTCCACCATACATTGAACCTTCAAGTATGAAATTTCCCTTCTAGGCACATAATCTATGGAACCTCTCCACTCAACTCTCGGAAATCCCGGCATCGCTAAGGTCACGGTCTTAGCATGACAATCTAGCACAACATGGCATGGAGATAACCAATTTATTCCCAATATCACATCAAAGTCAACGATGCTGAGCAATAATAGATCCACTCGGGTCTCCAGACCCCCAATAGACACCATGCATGATCGATACACACGGTCTACAACAACAATATCTCCCACCGAAGTCGACACATGAACATATGTAACTAATGACTCACAGGGAATATCCAGAAAATGGGAAAAATATGATGAGACATATTAATATGTGGAACCAGGATCAAATAGGACTGAGGCATCTCAGTGACAAACTGAAGTAATACTTGTAACCACGGCATCAAAGGCCATAGCATCTGGTATGGATAGAAGTGCATAAAAACGGGCTTGACCCCACCGGATCGACCTCCCCCTCTAGGGCGGCTTCTAGCTGCCTGACCCCCACCCCTAGCTGCCTGGGCGGGTGGTGATGTAACTGGAGCTGAAGTTGAGGGTTGACTCCTCTGTTGCGATGGACCTCCTATAAGATGAGGAAAAAACCTCATGATATGACTCGGATCTCCACACTCAAAGAAACCCCTCTCGGCGAATGACGATGGGGACTGAAGGGAACCCTAGCACTGGGATAACTGGTGAAAGAGACTGGCATTGAAGAGCCCTGAACTGATGATGCACGGGATGAACTCTAGGCTGGGAGGGCACTGAATGATGGGTGCCTCTGATGAGAACCATGACCAGATGATGCACAACGATGACCTGGGCGGGCTAACTGAGCCTACATGAATGGACGGCCAATACCGTGCTGGGACTGTCCTCCAGAAGGGACACCACCAAAACTACCGGATCATCGAGTATTCTTGGCCTCCCTATCATCTCCCTATTGGCGACGAACTGACTTGATCTCTTGGGCGATATCAACAACCTTCTCAAAAGTAGGGCCTGACACCCTCTCCTTGGTCATGAGAATTCGAAGCTGATATGTGAGGCCACCCACGAACCTCCTGATCCTCTCCCTGTCCGTAAGAACCAACCAAACGGCATGACAATCTAGCTTTGAAAACCTCATCTCATATTGCGTCACAGTCATATCACCCTAACACAACTGCTCGAACTGCCTGCACAGCTCCTCCCTGCGGGACTTTGGCATATACTTTTCCAGAAAGAGAATGGAGAACTGCTGCCAGGTAAAGGGTGCTACACCAACAGGCCTACGCCTCTCGTAAGTCTCCCACCAAGTAACGGCAACTCCTGAAAATTGGAAAGTAGAGAACGAGACCCTACTGGTCTCCAATACACCCGATGTACGTAGAATACTTTTACACCTGTCTAAGAAACTCTGGGAAACCTCGCCCTCTGCGCTGCTGAACGTTGGAGGCTGAAGTCTACCAAACCTCTCAAATCTACGCTGCTCGTCATCAGGCATGACTGGAATCACATAGTCTTGAGCAGGTGCAACCCGCTGGCCTGGAACTGCCCCCGGTGTTTGAAGTCCCTGAATAACCTGCTCAGGTGTAAGGGCGGCAGGAGTTTGAGTGCCTCCCTCGGCCTG
Organism: Nicotiana undulata; assembly: GCA_005239495.1. NCBI lineage: Eukaryota > Viridiplantae > Streptophyta > Magnoliopsida > Solanales > Solanaceae > Nicotiana > Nicotiana undulata. The sequence continues at coordinate 10,184 of ML280826.1, forward strand.
AGAAGTGGCGGCTATAGAAGAAACAACAGCCGCCTGGGCAAGACTGGTACACACAGTCAAAATCTGAGCCAAGGTCTCCTGAAGACCTAGAATAACAATAGGCACAGTCGGTGCCTGGGTTGGTCCCGCTGGAACATCTATGGTTGGACCTGATCTGGAATAACGGGTAGGTCTATACGTACAACCCTGGCTGCTGCGTGGGCTACACCCATACCCTGGCTATGGCCTCGACCCCTCATGGGCCTAGCTGGTGGCTGATCATCCTGTCCGGTAGCACGTGTCCTCACCATCTGTGAGAGAATGAAACAACAGAAGTTTAGTTACCAGAATCAATGGATTCGCACGACAAGAATTCAAGAGTGTGAGATTTTTCCTACGGGTTCTACAACCTCTCGAAGATAAGTACGCACGTCTCCATACCAATCCGCAAGACTCTACTAAACCTGCTCATGACTTATGAGACCTATGAAACCTAGGATCTGATACCAACTTGTTACGACCCTGAAATAACCACGGTCGTGATGGCGCCTATCGTGGAACTAGGCAAGCCACACAATTTTAAACAGTTCTATTTTTCATGAAAACCATTAAATAATAGTAATACTCTTCTTACGGAAATTACTAACTAAAAGTTGATTCAACCAAAACACTGAAACAAAATCCCAACATCGGGTGTCACTACGTCATGAGCCGACACAACTACAAATGCTGAAATATAGAAAGACAACCATCGTCTGAAATAATAAAAATATGCCAAAGGGAAGATAAGGAAGGAGAAGACGAGGCTGCGATGGCCAGTCAGCTACCTCAAAATCTTCGACTGAAACTCCGCACCGAAATAATCAACAATCACTACCGGGATCTGAAGTACCTGAATCGGCACACAAGGTGAAGGGGGTAACACGAGTACACCAACTCAGTATGTAACAAGCCAAAACTATGGACTGAGAGGCAGTGATGAACTAACCCTCAATATTTATAACAAAAATCAACGTACAGAAATTTAGGCATGCTTTCAATTAACTAACAGTTCAATGTGATAAGATAAGTATAGAGTCTAATAGTTTAACATATATAACTCAACGTGCTCTACATGCCAATGCATCAGCAGTATGAGTCACACAGTGTGCTCCCACTCTCACATACGTGTCTCCGCAGTACTGTATATGGCTCGCATGGCCCAGGGAAGATCCATCCCTGAAGATATACAAATACGACAATAGTCACTCAGTACTGAGGAAGGCCAATCCATCCCCACGGAGAAGATCCATCTCAATATACAAACACTCGAACAAGATCCATGTTCAAGGAAGATCCATCTCTCAATAACATCACTGCACTCACTGGGGGTGTGTTACAGACTCGGGAGGGGCTCCTACAGCCCAATCACTATCATAAGCCCGATGCAGGCGTAAATCAGTATACCATGCTGCGGCGTGCAGCCCGATCCCATAACTATCCCTCAATATCAGGATCTCGGACCCTACGCAGTTATCACTCTCCAGTCTCGCTCCCACGGGCTCACAATGCATGAACTAGCCCGAACTAATGATATAATGTGCAAAACAACAATTTCTGAGACTGAGACATGATAAGATATGAAATAACATGACTGAGTATAATATGTCAATGAAACATATGAGATGATAGTAGTAAGCGACCACTCGGGTCTAACGGTATTGGCGTGGAGCCTTAACATAATATCTAGCATAATTTCTAGCATGTTCGTATTAATCACATCGACAGAAGCACAGACATCGACAAGAAGAAATCACTAAAATGTGTCATGGAATGAACCAGGTCACTATTCTCATGGTGCACCCTCACTCCTGTCACTTGGCATGTACGTCACCTCAATCACAATCATATAACATATAGTTCGGGGTTTCGAACCCTCAAAACCAAGTTTGGAAGCATTACTTACCTCAGACTCTACTCCGCGATGCCCTTGACGCTCGATTTGGCCTCAAATCTCCCCGGATCTATCCAAGTTCAGTATCATGTCATTAATACTTGCTAAAGGAACAAAGCCCACGCGAAAATTATCAAATTAAATAAAAAATCCCGAAATTGGCAAAACCTGGCCTAGGGCCCACGTCTCAAAATCAGATAAAAGTACCAAAACTAGAATCCTTATTCCCTCATGAGTCTACCCATATCAAATTCATCAAAATCCGACATCAAAAGGCCATCCAAATCCCCAAAATAAGCTCTCCAATTTTCCTCCATTTTTCTCCCAAATTTCACCCCAATTCCCAATTTAGATGATAAAAACCAAGGCACAATCATGGAATTTAACCAAAATTAAGTGAAGAATACGTACCCCAATCACTCATCAAAAAATCCTTTCCAAATTTGCCTTCTCCCGAGCTCTCTATTTAATTTTTGGAATTTAGACTCAAACCCTCGATTTGAACTTTAAGCATTCTGCCCAGATTTTCCTTCATCGCGATCGCGAAGCACAAATAATGATGCCCCTCGATTAACCTTACGCGATCGTGTAAACACCCATGCGTTCGCAAATCACTTCCATCCAACCCTATGTGATGGAAACTTGCCTCACGCGCTCACATAGATCAATCGCCTCCGCTACTCATCAGCTCTAATACCCTACGCGAACACGACACTGGCCTCGTGTTCGCGAAGCACTACCTCACACGCTAACGCGATCGCGACCCAAGTTGTGCGATCTCATAGAACAATTTCACCTCCGCCCAATTAATCTTACACGATCGCGGACATACTCCTGCAATCACATAGAAGAAAACCAGAAGAAAAACACCAGCAGCTATCAACCCTTCTCCAAAATCCAAAAATTGTCCATTATCCACCCAAAACTCACCCGAGGCCCTCGGGACCTCAACCAAACATACCAACATATCAAATAACATCATTCAAACTTAGTCGAACCTTCGAACCACTCCAAAAAATATCAAAATACCAAATTATCCCCGAATTCAAGCCTAAGGATTTCTAAACTTCCGAAATTCGCCAACGATGCCAAAACCACCCAAACCACGTCCGAATGACCTGAAATTTTGCACACACGTCAAAAATGACACTGCGGAACTATTCCAACTTTCGTAATTTGATTCTGACCTTGATACTTAATTTTTCACTGCCGACCGAAAATAGCCAAAAATCCAACTTCGCCAATTCAAGCCTAATCCTACCACGGACCTCCGAATAACATTAAGAACCCACTCCTAAGTCCAAAATCACCTAACGAAGCTATATGAACCATAGAAACCCAATTCATAGATCATTTACCTATAAGTCAACTTTTGGTTGACTTTTCCAACTAAATAACGAACTTAAGAGATTAAGTGTCTCATTTCTCTCAAGAATCACTCCGAACCCGAGCCAACCACCCCCAACACAACATAATAGAGCTGAATCGCATATAATGAATAGGGGAAACGGGGCTGAAACTCTCATAACGACTGATCGAGTCGTTACACCCGAGGGCTCGGGTGAGTATCAGTTAGGCTACAGAGTGAATTTGGACTTAGAAAGTGTAGCTGAGGTGCATCAGACCTGTAGATCTCACATTTGCAAGATTTGTCTTGCAAATGCGAGCTTCACATTTGTTAGCAGTGGGCTGGGGGTGGACTTTGCATTTCAAAAGCATTGATCGCATTTGCGATCATCTTCCATTCGCATTTGCGAACACTTATTTACATTTGCGATGATTGTAGGCCTAGGTCCCTTTTCGCAATCGCGAAGAAAATGTCGCATTTGGGGGATTCGCATTTGTGAATCCCATGTCGCAAATGCAACATCTGCAACTGAAGAAATTGGACTCAAACAAGATTTTTGGTTCATTTCCCAAATTTTCAAAACCTAAAACACAAGAGACGATTTTCCAAAGAACTTTTCTTCCCCAAATTATTAGTAAGTGATCTTAAGCTAATTTCTTTCAATATTTCACTACTTTTTCCTAAGATTCAACCTAAAATCTAAGGTTATTATGGTGGAATTGGGGGTTGTTGTGTAGAAACTAGGTATTTGGTAAATTGGGGATTTCGACCTCAAATTGAGGTCGCATTCCAAAATAAATTACATAACCGAGCTCGGGGGTGAATGGGTAATCGGGGTTTTGTCCGACTTCCAGGCTTGGACCAAGCGGGTCTGGGTGTTGACTTTTCAAAAATGGCCTAAATTGAATCCTTTGCAATCTTGAGTAGTTCCTAAGGCTTAAATTAAATTGTTTTGTTAGTAATTTGCTAGATTATGTCGGTTCGGAGGCTTGTGTGAAAGGAAAAGTTATGGTTGAGCTTTGAGTATTGATGTTGGAGCGAGGTAAGTGTCGTGGTAAACTTGGCTTGATGGATTAGGACTTATTTGTCTATTTTCTACGTGTTTAGATGTTGGGTACCACGTATAGTGAGGTGACGAGTACTTATGCGTGTTATCGGGTTATAACATGCGGGTGGGTCTTATTCTTGTAATTGTTGCTTTCCTTGATCATATTATTCATGCTTAGACTAGTCAATTTTGATGTTGATCATGCTTACCATGTTTACGTACTTTGGTATTGATTGAGTGTCGATTCAAGTTAAGGTTGGTATTGTGGAACCAAATGTTGAAGTAAGATTTGATCATGTTGTTTCTATCTCCCTGTTGTCATTGTTCATTGTTTTGGTGAGGGGTAGTTTTAATGCACGAAGGGTGATGTCGTGCCATTTCTATTGACTTTATGTGAGGTTTATAGTGTTAATGCACGAAGGGTGGCGTCGTGTCATATTGTGACTGTAATGCACGAAGGGGGATGTCGTACCATGTTATAAGAGTTAAGGCACGAAGGGTGATGTCGTGCCATTTCTATTAATTTCATGGTGAGGATGAGAGTAAAAGCACAAAGGGTGATGCCGTGCACTTTTCCTTTGCTATGTTCATTGGTTCTTATTGGTTCATAGTGTATCTATTATTCAAGTTATCCTTCTACTGTAGTTTGTTACCTCGTATTTACCTCAGCATGTTTCCCCCTCCCTATATTACTTGTTTAGTTCTTTACTGTTACACTGTTATATTGTACATGTTTGATTGTAGGTGTCTTGTCTTAGCCTCGTCACTACTTCGTCGAGATTAGGCTCGACACTTACCAGTACATGGGGTCGGTTGTACTGATACTGCATTCTGCAATTTCTATGTTGATTTTGGTACCGGCTCTGGTTGATCGAGAGTTTAGTTGTGGACCCGCTATCAGGAGACTCAAGGTAGATCTGTCGGCGTTCACATACGTTGAAGTCCCTGTCTATCTTTTCTGTTTTACTATTTCTTTCATTCTAACAGTTGTACTTCTTCAGACTATTACTTATAGTAAATTCTAGAATGCTCGTGAATTGTTACACCAGATCCGGGTAGTGGTAAATGATGAATTTGTTATAATATTTCGCACTCGTTATAGCTTATTTATAGTTAATTACTTCAATGTATAAGAGTTGACTTCATAATACTTGAACGTCGGCTTGCCTAGAAAGTGGGATGTTATGTGTCATCACGGTCCCGACGGTGGGTATTTCGGGTTATGATAATTCGGTATCAGATCACTAGGTTTCCTAGGTCTCACAATTCATGAGCGAGCTTAGTAGAGACTAGGGGATCGTTACGGAGACGTCTGTACTTATCTCCAAGATGCTATGAAGTTTAGGAAAAAATTTCACTTTTATTCTACTCTTTTGTACGATTTGTTTTCTCAATACTGATTGAACTCTTCTACTTATATTCTCTCATAGATGGCGAGAACACGTATAGCTTCTTCAACTGAGCAGTAGCCAGAACCTCTAGTGGCAGAGGTTGAGGTAGGGCAGGGCTCAGCCCAGAGCCCTAGAAGTAGCCCCAATAGTGGAGCCTCAGGTAGAATTTGAGGAGGAGGCTCCAGCCCAAGCTGTTCCTTCCAGGCCCCAGCTCAGGTTCCGGAGGGGTTCATTGCCACCCCAGTGCTTTAGGACTCTTTGGTCCATTTGGTGGGCCTTGTGGAGAGTATGGCCCAGACTAGCGCATTTCCCGTGGTACCAGTCGTCACTCAGGCTGGAGGAGGAGAACAGACTCTTGCTACTCACACTCCAGAGCAGATTGCTCCCCAGTATCAGACTCCAACAGCTCAGACAACCAGAGTAGTTTAGCCGGTTGTTGCGGCACAGGCTGGTGAGGGGCCAGATATGTCTTTTGATGCTTTATAGATATTGGAAAAGTTCACCAAGCACTTTCTAGTTCACTTCAGTGGTGCATCTTCAGAGGACCCCCAGGAGTATCTTGACAGATGTCATGAGGTTCTACGGAACATGGGTATAATGAAGACCAATAGGGTCAATTTTACTGCATTTTAGATGACTGGTCCTGCCAAGAATTGGTGGAGAGATTACTTGTTGACCAGACCAGCGGGGTCGCCTTCTCTTACTTTGGACCAGTTCTCTCAGCTCTTTCTGGAGAAGTTTATCCCTATAACATTGAGAGAGAAGCATCACCGTCTGTTCGAGCGTCTTTAGTAGGGCAGTATGATTGTTACTCAATGTGAGACCCGTTATGTGGATTTGGATCGCCATGCTCTTCTTCTTCTTCCTACCAAGAGAGAGAGGGTGAGGAGGTTTATTTAGGGACTCGCTCAGCCTATATAATTGCAGATGACTAAGGAGACTGGGAGTGAGCTTTCTTTTCAGGAGGCAACCAATGTCGCCAGGCGAGTCGATGTGGTTCTTTCTCAGGGAGGTCAGGGATCTGCCAAAATACCTCGTCATTCTGGGGGTTTCAGCAGTGCCTCATCTAAAGGCAGGGGTACTTTTGGTAGGGTTCATCCCCCCAGGTTGTTTCATTTAGCACTCCAAGCATCCCATGGTGCTCCAGGTAATCGTGGCTCTTATATGCCTTATTCTGATCAGCTAGCGTAGAGTGCACCACCAGCTCCTATCAATGCACCTCCGCTCCAGAGTTTTCAGGGTGGTTAATCAGGCCGACAGGGTCAGCTTCACGACCACTAGTCACAACAATCGAGGTTTTGTTATACTTATGGTGACCCGAGGCACATTCTAGACTTTTCTCTTATGCATCAAGCAGTTCTCAGCATTAGGGTTCTCGTGCCATGGTCTCGGTATCGGGTGTTGCACGGCTCGCTCAGCCAGCTAGAGGTAGGGTTCAGGAAGCCAGAAGTAGTGGTCCGACCATTAGAGGTGGAGGTGAGGCTACTAGAGGTGGATGCTAGCCAGCCAGGGGCAGTCCTAGAGATGTAGTTCAGAGTAGTGGGGCTCAGCCCCATGCTATGCTTTTCCATCCAGGCCTTAGGCTAAGTAATCTGACGTTGTTATATAGGTACTGTTTTAGAGTAGATATTCTCCAGTTCTATTTGATATGGGGTCTACTTACTCCTACGTGTCATCTTATTTTGCTTCATATTTGGTTGTGCCTCGTGATTCTTTGAGTTCCCCTATATCCATGTCCACACATGTGGGGGATGCTATTGTTGTAGATCTTGTTTATCGTTCATGTGTGGTCACCATTAGGAGTCTTGATACTAGTGTAGATCTTCTACTTCTCGATATGGTTGATTTTGATGTTATATTGGGTATGTATTGGATGTCACCTTATCATACTATATTGGATTGTCATACCAATACGGTGACTTTAGCCTTGCTGGGGTTGCCTCGATTAGAGTGGAGAGGGACCCATAGCCATTCTACCAGCAGGATTATCTCTTATTAGAAGGCTCGATGTATGGTCTAGAAGGGGTGTTTAGCTTATTTGGCTTATGTTTGTGATTCTAGTGCAGAGGTTCCTTCCATGGATTACGTGCCAGTTGTTTGTGAGTTTCCAAAAGTTTTCCCTGTAGACTTGTCGGGGATGCCACTCGAAAGGCATATTGATTTTTGTATTGATTTGACTCCGGGCACTCAACCTATTTCCATTCCGCCATATCGTATGGCCCTGCCAAAGTTGAAAGAATTGAAGGAGAAATTGTAGGATTTGCTTGATAAGGGCTTCATTAGACCTAGTTTCTCGCCCCGGGGTGCACCGGTGTTGTTTGCGAAGAAAAAGTATGGATCGATGAGGATGTGCATAGATTATCGGCAGTTGAACAGGGTCACTATCAAGAACAAGTACCCATTGCCGAGGATTGATGACTTATTTGATCAGCTTCAGGGTGCCAAGGTGTTTTTGAAGATAGAGTTGAGGTCTGACTACCATCAGTTAAGGATTAGGGCATCCAATGTCCCTAAGACAACCGTTTGGACTCGGTACGGGTATTTTGAGTTTCTAGTGATGTCTTTTGGGTTGACAAATGCCCCGGCAACATTCATGGATTTGATGAACTAAGTGTTCAAGACTTATATTGACTCCTCTTTGATTGTGTTTATTGATGATATCTTTATCTACTCCCACAGTCGAGAGGAGCATGAGCAACATCTTAGAGTTGTGCTTCAGACTTTGAGAGACGGCCATTTATATGCCAAGTTTTCGAAGTGCAAGTTTTGGTTGGATTCAGTCACTTTCTTGGGGCATGTCATATCAACAGAGGGCATTTAGGTAGATCCTAAGAAGATTTAGGCAGTTCAGAACTGGCCTAGACCCACTTCATCCATAGAGATCAAGAGCTTCTTGGGTTTGGCGGATTATTATCGTCGATTTGTGGAGGGGTTTTCATCTATAGCAGCCCCGTTGACCAAGTTGACCTAGAAGGGTGCCCCGTTCAGATGGTCGGACGAGTGTGAGCCAAGCTTTCAGAATCGCAAGACATCTTTGACTATAGTTCTGATATTGGTGTTACCCACAGGTTCAGGATCGTACACGGTATATTGTGATGTTTCCTGTGTTGAGCTCGGTGCAGTATTTATATAGGAGGGCAGGGTGATTGCATATGTGTCGCGATAGTTGATGGTTCATGAGAAGAATTACATGTCCATGATTTAGAGTTGACATCCATTGTTCATGCGCTGAAGATTTGGAGGCACTATCTTTATGATGTGTCATGTGAGTTTTTCATGGATCATCAGAGCCTTTAGTACTTGTTCAATTAAAAGGATCTCAATTTGAGGCAGAGGGGGTGGTTGGAGCTATTGAAAGATTATGATATCACCATCTTGTACCATCCCGAAAAGGTCAATGTGGTGGCCGACGCATTGAGTAGGAAGATAGCGAGTATGGGCAGCCTTGCGTCGTTCCAGTCGGGAACAGGCTACTAGCATCATATGTTCAGACTTTGGGCAACCAGTTTGTGAGGTTGGATATTTTAGAGCCCAACTGTGTTCTAGCTTGCACAGTCGTTCTATCTTCTTTGTTTGAACGTATCAGAAATCGGTAGTATGACAAACCTCATTTGTTGGTCCTTAGGGACATAGTGCGGCACGGTGGTTCCAAGCGGGTTAATATTGGAGATGACAGAGTCTTGAGGATGCAGGGTCGTGTTTGTGTGCCAAATGTGGATGGACATCGTGAGTTGATTCTTGAGGCCGCCAACAGTTCTCGGTATTCTATTTATTCGGGCATCGTAGAGATGTATCAGGACTTGCGGCAACATTACTGATGGAGGAGGATGAATAAGGACATAGTTTCTTATGTAGCTCGGTGCCTAAATTATCAGCAAGTGACGTATGAGCATCATAGACCTGGTGGTTTTCTTTAGAAGATAGATATTCCTGAGTGGAAGTGGGAGCGTATCACTATCGATTTCGTTGTTAGACTCTCACGGACTCAGAGGAAGTACGACGTCGTTTGGGTCATTTTGGGCAGGCTGACTAAGTTAGCGCATTTAATTCCTGTGGCAATTACCTATTCTTTGGAGCAGTTGGCAGATATTTATATCCGCGAGATCTTTCGTCGTCACGGTGTGCCCGTGTCTATTATTCTGACCGAGGTATGTAGTTCACCTTATACTTCTGGAGGGCAGTACAATGTGAGTTGGGCACACGGGTTGAGTTGAGCACAACGTTTCATCCTGAGACGGACAGCCAATCCGAGCGCACTATTCAGATCTTGGAAGATATGTTCCGCGCATGTGTTATAGACTTCGGAGAATCGTGGGATCAGTTCTTGTCCCTTGCAGAGTTTGCCTACACCAACAGCTCTCAGTCGAGCATTCAAATGGCTCCCTATGAGGCATTACATGGTAGGTGGTGTCGGTCGCCGGTTGGGTGGTTCGAACCGAGAGAGGCTCGGTTTTTGGGTACATATCTAGTACAAGAAGCCTTGGATAAGGTCAAGATTATTCATGATCGACTTTGCACAGCTCAGTCCAGGCATAAGAGTTATGCTGACCGTAGAGTTTGTGATGTTGCCTTCATGGTCGGTGAGAGAGTGTTGCTCCGGGTATCACCCATAAAGGGTGTCATGAGGTTTGGGAAGAATGGCAAGCTGAGCCCAAGGTATATCAGACTTTTTGAGATTATCGAGAGAGTGGGAGAGGTGGCTTACAGTATTGCGTTGCCTCCGAGGTTATAAGCAGTTCATCTAGTGTTCCATGTGTCCATGCTTCGTAAGTATCACGGTGATCCATCTCTTTCCAGTTCGACAAGGATGCGACTTATGAGGAGGAGTCGGTGGCCATTATAGCCTGACAAGTTCGTTAGTTGAGATCAAAGAGTTATCCTTCAGTATGAGTGCAGTGGAAAGGTCAGACTGTCGAGGAAGCTACTTGGGAGTCTGAGTCGGACATACGGAGTAGATATCCCCACCTATTCACCAGTTCTGGTACTTTTCTATGTCCGTTCGAGGACGAATGATTATTTTAGAGGTGGAGAATGTGATGATCCAATAGGTCATCTCGTGTTTTGAAACATAATTATGTGTTCCAAAGCCTTAAAAACATGTGTTTAGCCTTTCTCGATATGCGTTCCCAGTCCGAGTGTCTTTCCGAAAAACTTTTATGTTAAAAACTGGTAAAAATAAGAAATTCTTCCTAAAAACTTCATTTGAGTTGACTTCGGTCGACATTTTTGGTAAACGGACTCGGATTCGTATTTTGACGGTCTTGGTAGGTCCGTATCGTGAGTTGAGACTTGGAAGTATGCCCAAAATTGAATTCGAAAGTCCCTAGCTCGAGGTATCAAACTTTGTCGCAATTTGAAAGTTAAAGGCTTATTGAATTTGAAATATTAGACCAAAGTTGACTTTCTGGATAACGGGTCGTATTTTGGTTCCAGAACTCGGTATAGGTCCAATACCACATTTATTACTTGTCTGTGAAATTTGGTGAGAAACGAAGTTGGTTTGACGTGATTCGGACGTCCGGATATGAAAAAAGAGATTTCAAAGTTTTCTTGAAAATTTCATTTGATTTGGTGTTCAATTCGTAGTTTTAGGTGTTATTATGGTAATATGATCGCACGAGAAAGTTCCTATGATGTTTGACTAGTGTGCACTTTTGGTAGAGTCCCAAGGGCTCGGCAGAGTTTTAGATAGGCTACGGAGTGAATTTGGACTTAGAAAGTATAGCTGGGGTGCATCAGACCTGTAGATCTCGCATTTGCGAAGAAGCCATCGCATTTCCGAGAAGTGGGCTGGGAGGTGGACTTCGCACTTGAGAAGTATTGGTCGCATTTGCGATCATCTACTATTCTCTTTTGCGAACATTTATTTGCGAAGAAAATATTGCATTTGCAGGCTTTGCATTTGCGAAGCCCAGGTCGCAAATACGACATCTGCAGCTGAAGAAATAGGACTTGGACGGGATTTTTGGTTCGTTTCCCAAATTTTCAAAACCTAAAATACAAGAGGCGATTTTCCAAAGAACATTTCTTCCCCAAATCATTAGTAAGTGATCTTAAGCTAATTTCTTTCAATCTTTCACTATTTTTTCTAAGATTCAACCTAAGATCTTAAGTTTTCATGGTGGAATTAGGGGTTGTTGGGTAGAAACTAAGGATTTGGTAAATCGGGGATTTCGACCTCAAATTGAGGTCGGATTCCAAAATAAATTACATAACCGGGCTCGGGGGTGAATGTGTAATCGGTTTTTGGTCTGAATTCTGAGTTTGGAACAAGCGGGACCGGGTGTTGACTTTTTCAAAAAATAGCCTAAATTGAATCCTTTGCAATCGTGAGTAGTTCCTAAGGCTTAAATGAAATTGTTTGAACGGCAATTTTCAAGATTCTATCGGTTCGGAGGCTTGTGTGAAAGGAAAAGTCGTGGTTGAGCTTTGCGTTTGGACGTTGGAGCGTGGTAAGTGTCGTGGCTAAGCTTGGCTTGAGGGATTATGCCTTAATTGTCTATTTACTATGTATTTAGATGTTGGGTACCACGTATAGGTGAGGTGACGATTAACTATGTGTGTTGTCGGGCTATAGCATGCGGGTGGGTCTTATTCTTGTAATTGTTGCTTTCCTTGATCATATTATTTATGCTTAGACTAGTTAATTGTGATGTTGATCATTCTTATCATGTTTACGGACTTTGGCCTTGATTGAGTGTTGATTCAAGTTGAGGTTGGTATTGTGGAACCAAATGTTGAAGTAACATTTGATCTTGTTGTTTCTATCTCCCTGTTGTCATTGTTCAATGTTTTGCTGAGGGAGCGTGTTAATGCACGAAGGGTGATGCCGTATCGTTTCTATTGACTTTATGTGAGGTTGAGAGTGTTAATGCACGAAGGATGATGCCATTCTGATGTTCTAAACGTCAATACCACACAAGAGGGGGGTGATTTGTGTGGTGTCCGATTTTCGCGTGCACTTGGTATAGAAGGACCAGGTTCTTCTATGTGTTCCAACTCCTACTGTTTGTGGAATAATAAATACAGAAATTAAAGAACACAAAGATTTTTACGTAGAAAACACCTGGCTCAAAAGGTGAAAAACCCACGACCTACTTCCTAGTAGGAGTTTCCCAAACTCTTTACTTAATCAGTGAGCTAAAAAAAATTACAAAAACTCCTTTGTAACCTAGGATTACCTCTAATCCCTTTGTGGAAAACTAGCCTCTAGCTATTTGCGACAAACTCCAAGTTAGTAATAACTTGAAACACACAGTACCTATTACAGCCACTTCTAGATAAAGCTAAAAAGGTACAAGTTTAAATCACCTACTACAAATAAACTAGACTACAAGACAACAGTTGGAAATGGTTCTTCTAGCTGGTTCAAGTAGCTTCAGAGTCGCACACTTAATTCTCACACGAACTGCTTGCAAAATTGCCTTGCTAATTTTGCTCTCAATTCTTGCTTAACTTCTGCCTTTGTGTGTGCTTGTACAATAAGAACGCTCAGCAATATATAGGATTAGTAGACAAGAGATTTACTAGGATTCAAATGCTACTCTTCCTTGGTGGAAGAGTTCTAGTTAATCTCAACTCCTTAAATCCTTCCTTATCTTGATTTTTTTTTACTAAATAAGAAGTCATTCTCCTTATCATTTTGCAATCTTTTCGGTTAGGAGATATCTCTTTAATTCCCAGATCTCGTTTATCTCATGTATATGCATCTTACGTGCCTTTAACTCTGCATGTGTCTATGTATCTAGTGATGGACCTGGTTCATCTTTGAGTTCCTTTGTCAATCTTCAAAACCATTCAGTTTCTTGGCATAAAAAATTCCCTTTTTTTGCTGATGACAAACTCTGTGTTTAGGCCTGTAACCAACTTAATCCGAAATTGACACTTTTTAGAGTATTAAGCATTTATCATAAAGAACCAGGTTCATTAGGTTATAAATATCACATGTTCAAAGTAGCACATCTTCCCTCTTTTGGCATCATCGAAAAGTTGCAAAATGTAAAAAATCCCAGATATATAAGAATTACTCATAGCCATTGGGGCAACTGCAAGGGAAATCATGAATTAATCATCAATAGTAAACTAAGAATGCAAACTTTCAAAGAAAAAGAAACAAGATTAAGAGCAGAAACAACACAATTCATCGATAGAAAGCATTGTTCATCCACAATCCACAAAACGAAATAAAAATAGTTAACACCATGAGCAAAAACAAGAAAAATCGTTAATCTGGGTCATTGAAGTACTAAGGCAAGCTGAACTACTAAGGCTGGGAAAGGGTGGAGGCTGGGTTTTTGGCTTGGAGAAGAGATAGCATATCCTTAAGAATCCACTCATTCTTCTCCTTTTCTTTAGCAAGCTCAGTTCTGAGCGCATCCCTCACAGATTCAACCTCTGCCAGGCGGTTCTTCAGCCGAATTATTTTTGCATCCTTCGCCCCACCCTCCTGCATAAGTGCTCTGACTTTGTTGTTCACAAATGTCTTCCTGGATGAACCAGGTTCATTTTTAGCAACATTGACAACATAGTCACAGGCCTGAAGAGTATTTTTGCCAAAGTGATCCTTGACTGTGGCCATCTCTGCCTTCTGCAGAGGCACCTTGTAGTGAGCAAGTATAGTTGAGAGGATGAAGTCATATGGAATGGCATGAGCTTTGGAACCATTAACCACCATGTCCAGCAACTGAATGATGAAGTAAAGCCAATTAATCTGCTTTCCACTGTCCAGACACTCCATTAGAACTAAGTCCATGTAGTTAGATATGTGTCTTCTCTTCTGTCTTGGCAGTACACACTTGTTGATGAACTCAAACACCACTTTGTGAGGGGGATTCATCTCACTCTTGTAGAGTGCTCTAGGTTCAACCTCCTCTTCATTATCACAGAATCTTCTTGTGATTTGCAGAGCAGTAGGAAGAGAATCTAAGCTTGGCCATTTTTGCCTTGTGTAATCATCATAGCCCTCAGACGGAATCCCAATCACTTTTCCCAATTCTTTGGCATCAAAAGAAATTTTTGTCCCCTTCACTTGGCTAGAGACTCTACCATCCTTGATTACATCATTGGCCATGAACTAGAGTGTCTCATTTCTAGCTAGCCGCCCATCCTACTGAAGGACCATGTCCTTCCACCCCTGCACCTCCAGCTTATCCATCAGATAGACCATGCCAGATTCCTCTAAATTTTTCAACAATCTCCCCTTCAGAATGGTGCGCTTCCCAAATTTTGTCAAATTATCCTTCTCTCCAGCAGACTCATCTTCTTCTTCAGCACTCCAGTCCTCTTCTTCATCAATTTTAACTTTCTTTAATTTTACTGTAGACCTGGTTCTTTTGGCTACAGTTGAGGGTGCAACAGACACAAATGCAGACTTCTTTGAAGAAGTCTTGGCTTTCTTCGATTTTGGAGTCTGAATCTCAACTTCTGTCATTTGTTCACCTCGATGGACCAGGTCCATCTCTCCAATCTCAAAAGCCTCTACAGGCTTAGCAACTTTCTCCTTTCCCTTCTCATCTCTCTTTCTCTTACTCTCCTCCAAAGCTTTTTGTAACTCCTCCTCATTCTGCCGTAGTGTACTTCTCGTGGTTCTTCCTCTTGGAAGAGGAATTTCATAACCATAAGAGGGAGTGGATTTCCTCTTCTTACTTGTTCTTGTTGTTACAGAAGTTTGAGCCTTCGGGGTCCTCTTCTTATTTGCCTTGTAACTATCTCCCAACATTTTCAGAAGGTATGCAAGGGTTTCTTTAGTACATGAACCAAATTTATCTGTAGCTTTTCCAAGATTTGCTAACCCCTCAGCATCCTTGCCTGAGTCACTTCCCCCTAACTCCTTGGCTCCTTCTCCTAGTACTACTGGTTCAGTGCCACATATAGCCAACCGAGTAGCTTCCTCCCATGTTCCCCTCACTTCGCTCCTACCTCCCTCTCTCTCTTTTTCTTTCTAAATTTTATTTTTACCACCTCATCTTCTTATATCTGGCACCTCCATATCCACCACACACCCAATCAAGACAAACCTATTTTTCATATTCTCAGCAATTTCAGAGTCAGCCTCAGACCTAGTTTTTGGAACAGATGATACCTTGTCAGAATCAGATGATCCTGTTGCTTCCCCCTCAGTTGCTGACTTGAAGGAGTCACTAGAGTTTTCTGATTCTTGAGCTTGACTAGCTTGATGTTTAGCATTCAACATTTTTGTTAGAGAACCAGTAGCCACTGTTTTTCTGGCAAGCATTTTGACCCTCTTTCTCCTAGGTTCTGTATTAGGGCTGGGTTGAGGAATGGTGGGGCTTGGTCGAGACGGAAAGGGATTTTGTTGAGGGGTGGTGGGATTGGATTGAGATGGAGTGGAGCTTGAGTGGAAGGGTGTAGAGTTTTATTGAGGTGTGGAGGAAGAGGTCTAACATGGTGTAGCAAGTGGCGGAGTATAAACCATTTTGATTTTGACTGAAGAAGAAAAGAAAATCTGGATCAAGGTTTGGAGCAGAGAGATGAAAGGGTTTCGACGGTTATGGTGTTAATGATGGATTACCAAAGTGATGATGATGGGGTTTTAAAATGGATGGGTAATTAATATATAACGGCAGTATTTTGGTCAAAAAGAAGTCTAATCACTTCTGTAATTGTCAATTAGAGGTGACGGTTACTGCTTCCCTAGTTTCTAAGCTTTTTAATTTGATAGGATTCTTAGAGATGGCAGAACTGGTTCAAAAATAGGATAAAATCTAGATTTTGAAAAGATCTTGTTTAGGTAGAACTCTGCTCATGATTAACTATTAATATTTCAAAGTGTGTATGGTGGAGAACACATACCTCGCCTTTCAGATGAACCAGCACTGATGAACCAGGTTCATCATGTAAGAATCCTCTTGATCAAGCCTCAACTTTCAACAATAGGGAAAACATCATTAGTAACCAATAATTCATATCAAAACATGGCAAAAAAGTTTGCTATTTACAGCATGAGACTGAGCAACAATTAATCTGATTATTTACACAATTTCAGAATTTCTAGCCAAATTTTTTTTTCATGTACATTTTGAACTAGTTCAGTTAGGTGATCTTAATCATCCCTATTTCTAACATGTTCCTTTCAAAATGCTCTATACTTAGTACTTTTTTAAAGATGTCAGTAATCTGTTTATCAGTAGCACAAAATTCAATAGAGATCAATCCCTTCTCATAATTGTCCCTTAAAAATGGTGTCTTTTATGAAGAATGGGGTTCTTTATCATACTGATAGCACTAGTGTTGTCACAAAAGATATGGATACATCCAACCTCGATTCCAAAATCCATCAATTGTTGTCTAATCCATAATAACTGAGCACAACATGAGGCTGCAGCCACATACTCAGCCTCAGCAGTAGATAGAGCTACATAATTCTGCTTTTTAGTGGCCCAAGACACAAGACATGAGCCCAGAAAGTGTGTCATACCTGAGGTGCTCTTTCTATCCACTAAAAAGCCTGCATAGTTAGCATCAGCATAACCAACAAGATTAAAGTTACTACCTTTTGGATACCAAAGACATAGATCAGTGGTACCTTTTAGGTATCTTAGGATTCTCTTTAATGCTGTTAAGTGACATTCTTTTGGATTAGCCTGAAATCATGCACAAAGTCCTACACTGAAAACAATGTCAGGTCTACTGGTAGTGAGATACAACAATGAGCCAATCATTCCCCTATACAACTTTTGATCAACAGATGAACCAGGTTCATCTACATCTAGTTTTGTGGCTGTTGCAATAGGAGTGTCAATTTCTTTGGAGTCTTCCACTTTAAATCTTTTAAGCAACTCTTTCACATACTTTTGTTGATGGATCATAGTTCCATTTGAATTTTGTTTTATTTGTAAGCCTAAAAAGAAATTAAGCTCACCGATCCCCATTAGTTTAGCAAATTCTTTACTTAGCTTTTCAGTGGTTGCTCCAAAGATTATGTCATCTACATAAATCTGAACTACCAAGAGATCTTTACCTTTTTCCTTCAAGAATAAAGTATTATCAATTTTACCTCTCTTGTAGTCATGCTCAAGCAATAATTTTGATAACATTTCATACCATGCTCTGGGAGCTTGCTTGAGTCCATACAGTTCTTTGTCAAGTTTGTACACATGATCAGTATTCTCCTTGTTCTCAAACCCCAGAGGTTGCTTGACAAACACTTCTTCCTTTAGATAGTTATTCAGAAAGGCACTCTTGACATCCATTTGGTGGAGGGTGAATCCCATGTAGGCAGCAAAGGCTATGAGGAGCCTTATTACTTCCAACCTTGCCACCGGAGCAAAAGTTTCATCATAGTCTATGCCTTCCTCCTGGCTATATCCTTGAACCACCAATCTTTCCTTGTTTCTTGTAACTATTCCATCTTCATCAAGTTTGTTTCTGAAGACCCACTATGTGCCAATTACTGCTCTATCCAAGGGTCTTGGTACCAGATGCCAAACTTGAATCCTTTCAAATTGGTTGAGTTCATCTTGCATTGCATTTACCCAGTCTGCATCCTGCAAAGCCTCAACAACATTTTTAGGTTCAATAAGAGATAGGAAAGCATCAAAAACACAAAGATTCTTCAAAGAAGATCTGGTTTTGATTCCAGATGTTAGATCAATGATAATGTTCTCAATAGGGTGAGAACTTTGATATGTGTGTGGTTTCACAACCAACTGGTTACTCCTTGAAGTTCCAACAGTGCCTTGTTGCTGTGGAACATGATCAGTTCCACCAACCAATCAGTTTGTTGTTCAGTTCCCCCTGTCATGTTTCCCGAGATGGATGAACCTGTTCCATCACCTGTCCCTTCCTCCAGTGTTTCTCTAGTTTGGACTGAGTTTCTGACTAGCCCAATTTCTTCATCGTCTTGTTCCTTTCTCTCAGAAAGAATGTTAGTTTCTTCAAACACCACATACACATTTTCTTCAACACACATAGTGCTTTTGTTATAAACTTTATAAGCCTTACTATGTGAAGAATATCCTAAGATTACTCCCTCATCACTTCTGGGATCAAACTTACCTAGGGAGTCCTTACCATTTTTGTGCACAAAGCATTTGCAACCAAAAGCCCTAAGGTGGGATATATTGGGCTTTCTCCCTTTAAGTAACTCATAGGGAATCTTCTCTACAAGTGGTTTAGTCATGCACCTATTTATGATATAGCATGCAGTATTTATAACTTCTGCCTAGAAGCTATGATGTAGTTTACTAGAAAGAAGCATAGTCCTAGTCATATATTCAAGTGTCCTATTCTTTCTTTCAACCACTCCATTTTGTTGTGGTGTTCTAGGGGCAGAAAAATTATGATATATGTCATGCTCATCACAAAATTCAGCAAATTTAGCATTTTCAAATTCAGTGCCATGATCAGACCTAATTGATGCAAGTTGATTTCCTTATTGTTTCTGAATTTTTCTAACAAAAGAAGTAAACATGTCAAATGCCTCATCTTTAGATGTTAGAAACAATGTTCAGGTAAATCTAGAATAATCATCAACAAGCACCATCACATATCTCTTACCACCTCTTCTTAATGTTCTCATAGGACCGCACAGATCCATATGGACCAGTTCCATCGTTCTGGTGGTACTTATTATTTTCTTGCTTTTAAAAGAGGTCTTACCTGCTTCCCCCTTGCACAAGTCTCACAAACTTTGTCTTCCTTGAGCATAATGTTAGGAAGACCTATAACTAAGTACTTGGAGACTAATTTGTTGAGTTGACTCAAACTTGTATGTTGAAGTCTTTTGTGCCAAAGGAGGGGATCACTGCCCAGCACACTCAAGCATGTTAATTCATTTTCTAACAATGTGGACAGATCTATGATGTAAATATTGCTCACTCTTTTTCCCTGCAAAAACAATCTTGTCAATGATAAGATTTATTACTGAATGCTACCAGGTTACCTCTGTCACACAGTTGTGACACACTGATCGGGCTATATTTCAATTCATCTATCAAGTAAACGTTCTCAATGGAACATGTGTCATCCTTACCTACCTTACCAACCCCAATGATTTCACCTTTCTTTCCATTTCCATAGGAGATATTTCTTCCTTTGAGGTCATCAAGTGAAGGGAACTGGGCCTTGTTGCCAGTCATGTGTTTTGAACAGCCACTATCCATGTACCATATTCGGCTACTTCCTTTCACTTGAACCTACAAAAGAAAATCAGGTTTAGTCTTAGGAACACAAACAAGTTTGGGTCCCTTTCTATAGGCAAAAGGATGAATTAGATTCTTTTTAGCCTAGTTTGGTAACCAATTTTTCCTTCGAACAAAACTTTTGTTCTTTTGATTGGCTTGCTCTTTTGCATTACATTCACTTTTTTAGTGACCAGTCTTACCACAGTGGGTACAGATTTTGTTCTCAGGAAGTGTGAGGTACTTGCTTTTAGGATCCCATTTGGGCAGCTGACTCCCAAAGCCAAGTCCTCTCTTATTGCTACTATGATGTTCCTGTAGCCATGTCAAAGCATCAGAGGATTTATTCCATTTAAAAGCTCTGTCTAGTTCATGCTTAACCTTACCAAGTTCCTCCTTCAACACTCTTATCTGTTCATCTTTTAATTTACTTACATTTTCTTCTCAGATGAGTTGAGAGCTCTCAGATGTCTTCTTACTAGTTCCTAGTTTGAGTTTTATATTTTAAGATTTTAACTCTAGGATATTTGTTTCAAGTGGATGAACCTAGTTCTTCAGAGCAGTATTTTCACTCACAGTCTCCCTGACTCAGAGTTCCAGGTTTTTACACTTTGCTTTCAAGATTATACACTCCTTAGAAAGTTGTTCTTTTTCCTTATTCATTACTTCAGATTCATCGATAAGTCTAGTAGTAATTCAGAGAGTTTTTCTTTGAAAAAGAACTTAATCTTGTCTTTGAGATGAAATATACTTACCTCAGATTCATCATCTGATTCTCCAATCGCTATAAGTGTTTGTTCATCTCAATCTTCATCATCTGATTCTTCATCTGAACTTTCTCCCCAAGAAGCAACCATAGTCTTTGTTGACATTTTGTTCTTCTTGGGATGAACCTGTTCCTTCTTCCGGTTCCTTCGTTCAGACCTTTCCCTTTTTCCATTCAACTTCCCAATGAGGGCAGTTCTTGATGTGATGATCAGTTTTCCCACATTTGTAGTATCCCTCATTAGTGGTTTTTCCTTGTGCTCTTGCCTTGTTGTAATTTCCACCTCTTGGGGAGCTTTTTCTTCTCATAAGATAATTATTGAAGTCCTTGGTGATCATATACATTTCATCTTCCTACAGTTATGATTCTTCAGTAATTCTCAGTGCCAGACTCATTTCCTTCTTGGGAGCATCCATCTTCATTGTCTGCCTTCTAAGTTCATAGGCAGTAAGATTTCCAATTAGCTCATCCAGTTTAAGAGTTGCAATATTCTTGGATTCCTAAATTGCAGTGATCTTACTCTCCCAAGAGATTGGCAGAACCCTTGTCAAAATCTTCTCAACCTTGTCTTCTTCAAGAATAGTCCTTCCAAGAGATTTCAGTTCATTTCTCAGTGTAGTGAACCTAGTGTACATCTCTTGAATGGTCTCTTCTTCCTTCATAGAGAAATTCTCATATTGATAATATAGTAGAGTACCTCTGGATCTCTTCACTTGAGAAGTTCCTTCATTAGCCACTTGCAAAGTGTCCCAAATTTCCTTGGCAGTAGTACAACTTTGAATTCTGTTGTACTCATCTAGACCAAGTCCACACATAAGCCATTTCTTGACCTTAGCATTCGTCTCCCACTTTCTTAAATCCTCAGCAGTGCAGTCAACTCTTGTCTTTGGCACATCTACACCTTTAGCAGTCTTCTTCATGGTGGACAAGGGACCATCAGTAACTATGTCCCACAACTCATAGTCTTCACCAATTAAGTGATCTTTCATCATGTTCTTCCACCAAGAGTAGTACTGGCCTTTGAAGAGTGGTGGCCTAGCAATTGATTGTCTTTCCCAATTCCCAGGTGGTGTACTCATCTTGATCTTTTCCTAAGGTGTTAGCCTCTTCAAGGATAACCTGCTATGATACCAATTGATGTTCTAAACGTAACTATCGGACAAGAGGGGGGTGATTTGTGTGGTGTCCGGTTTTCGCGTGCACTTGGTATAGAAGGACCAGGTTCTTCTATGTGTTCCAACTCCTACTATTTGCAGAATAATAAGTACAGAAATTAAAGGACACATAGAGTTTTACGTGGAAAACACCTGGCTCAAAAAGGTGAAAAAACCACGGCCTACTTCCCAGTAGGATTTTCCCAAACTCTTTACTAAATCAGTAAGCCAAACATCATTTACAAAAACTCTTTTGTAAACCTAGGATTACCTCTAATCTCTTTGTGGAAAACTAGCCTCTAGCTATTTGCGACAAACTCCAAGTTAGCTATAACTTGAAACACACAGTACCTATTACAGACGCTTCTAGATAAAGCTAAAAAGGTACAAGTTTAAATCACCTACTACAAGTAAACTATACTACATGAAAACAGTTGGAACTGGTTCTTCTAGCTGGTTCAAGTAGCTTCAGAGTCGCACATTTAATTCTCACACGAACTGCTTGCAAAATAGCCTTGATAATTTTGCTCTCAATTCTTGCTTAGCTTCTGCTTTTGTGTGTGCCTGTACAATAAGAGCACTCAGGAATATATAGGATTAGTAGACAAGAGATTTACTAGGATTCAAATGCTACTCTTCCTTGGTGGAAGAGTTCTAGTTAATCTCAACTCCTTAAATCCTTATTTATCTTGATTCTGTTCTTACTAAATAAGGAGTATTTCTCCTTATCATTTTGCAATCTTTTCGATCAGGAGATATCTCTTTAATTCTCGGGTCTCGTTTATCTCCTGTATGTGCACCTTACATGCCTTTAATCTACATGTGTCTATGTCGCCAGTGATGGATCTTGTTCATCTTTGAGTTCCTTTGTCAATCTTCAAAACCATTTAGTTTCTTGGCCCAACACATTCCATATTGTGAGTGTAATAGACAAAGGGTGATGTTGTGCCATGTTATGAGAGTTAATGCACGAAGGGTGATGTCGTGCCGTTTTTATTAATTTCATGGTGGGGATAAGAGTAAAAGCACAAAGGGTGATGATGTGCATTTTTCCTTTGTTGTGTTCATTCTTATTGGTTCATAGTGTATCTACTATTCAAGTTATCCTTCTGTTGTAGTTATTTTCCTCGTATTTCCCCTCAGCATGTTTCCCCCTCCCAACATTACTTGTTTAGTTCTTTATTGTTATTTGTATATGCACAATTATATTGTACAGGTTTGATTGTAGGTGTCTTGTCTTAGCCTCGTCACTACTTCATTGAGGTTAGGCTCGACACTTACCAGTACATGGGGTCGGTTGTACTGATACTGCACTCTGCACTTTCTATGCAGATATTAGTACCGCCTCTGGTTGATCGAGAGTTTAGCTGTTAGACCTGCTATCCGGAGGCTCAAGGTAGATCTGTCGGCGTTCACATACCTTGAAGTCCCCTTCTATCTTTTCTGTTTTACTGTTTCTTTCATTCAAACAGTGTACTTCTTTCAGACTATTACTTGTAGTAAATTCTAGAATGCTCGTGAATTGCGACACCAGATCCGGGTAGTGGTAAATAATGAAGTTGTTATTATATCCTGCACTCGTTATAGCTTATTTACTGTTAACTACTGCAGTGTATAAGAGGTGACTTCATAATACTTTAACGCCGGCTGGCCTAGCAAATGGGATGTTTGGCGACATTAAGGTCCCGACGGTGGGGATTTCGTTTCGTGACAATAAGCTAGCTAAATGATTAACTTCAGTATTATTTTTTTTTAAAGTACACTTATTTATTTTTTATTTATTTTATAGATTAAAATATTATTTAATAATATTTACATGATATTTTCAAGTTGTATACTCAATGCTATAGGGTAGGCATATAATAATACATTACTTTTGTATATATTTTATTAATTGACGCGATACGCACGCGTAACACATGTACACTAATAATATATAACTAAAATATACATTAATATACTTACTGAATATTTCATATCCTAATAATTCACATTTTTGTGTTTGAATCATTTAACTAATCTTGTTGAACTATATTCCTCCGTTTATCACACGTCAATTTGACTAATTTTAAGCGCTAAATTATAACTTATATACATAATCACTTACTAAATTTCATATTTTAATAATTTATATTTTTTTTATGAATCATTTAAGCAAATCTAGTTATACTATATTCCTCTATTTATCATGGGCCAACGTGACTAATTTTAAGAGTTAGATTATAATTTTTTTTTTGGTGAAACAAAAAGATTTTATTTATCACCTGACAAACTTACAACTTGAAATTATAATTAAATATTCTCTCTAATTATCCGCTTCTAACCTCATATATACAATCCTCTCCTATACATTTTATCTATAGAGTGTTTCTTTCCAATTTCTTTCTCTGTTTGAATGTTTTTCCCCAATGCTTCAAATGATTTATGTTTACATTCTTGCTTTATCTAGTTGCATAGCTGCCCAAGACGTATCACCTTGTGCTCCCAGAATGCTAAGTTCCTTGCTCTCCATATGTTATAAACTATTGTTGCTAGTGTATTCAGCACGAATGCCCTGCACATTTTTCATTTAACTTGTCTTGTCATTTTTCTGCCTAGTCCTTGAAGCTCCATATTCTTTATGCCAATGTTTAACCATCTCAGAATGTCTTTCATGCATCTTTTCGAAAGTGGACAATCAAAGAATAGATGTTCGATTGTTTCCTCTACATTACCACATACCTCACATAAGTTGTCTTGGCTAATTCCCATATGCTTCAGTCTAACCTTTGTCAAGAGTTGATTATGTGTTACTAGCCAACAGATGAAGTTGTGCTTAGGCATGTTCATCTTATTCCATACCCACCCTCTCCAAGGCCAGTCCTCCATAGCTCTTTCTTCTAGCTATAGCCACTACTTAGTGTGTATACTCCATTAGTAGTTAGCCAATGGTTCTGTATATAGCCTGCTGCAAATTTGTCTCTGATTGTACATATTTTTCTCTAATACCAGCTACATATTCTTGAGGAGGTTTGTACTGCCACCAGTCATTCCCTTTTAAGTAGATATGTCTACCCATCTGACCCACAAATTATCTATTTTTACTGCTATGTTCCAGGCGTTGATATAGCTGCTTCATTCCATACAACAGTATCATGTATCCCTAGTCCACCCTGTTATTTTTTCTGCATACCAAATCCTATTCTTCCAGTGAAGGTTTATTAGTATGGTCCTTCCGATCCCACAAGAAACTCTTACATACTCCTATAATGTTTTTAATCATTTTTTTAGGCAACACAAAGATGGACGATCAATAAGAGTGTATGTGCATTATTACTGCATTTATCAGTGACTATTTTTTTCAGAATCATAGTAAATCTAGTTTTGATATTATTCCTTCGCTTTTCAAGGTCAATTTGACTAATTTTGAGAGCCAATTAGACTATAAATACATATTCGTTTAAAAGAAATAAAATATTCATAAATTACGTAAACTGTACTATAATTTGTAATAAGAGGTCTAAGGTATGTAGGGCTGAGAGT
Organism: Nicotiana undulata; assembly: GCA_005239495.1. Lineage (NCBI taxonomy): Eukaryota > Viridiplantae > Streptophyta > Magnoliopsida > Solanales > Solanaceae > Nicotiana > Nicotiana undulata. The sequence goes on from ML280826.1 coordinate 35,466, forward strand.
TATTCTTTTATTAAGCTAGCTAGAACGATTAACTTCGTCATTATACAAAACTTACATTTTTTTTAATTTTATAGCTTAAAATATTATATAGTAATATTTACATGATCGTTTCAAGTTGTGTATACTCAGTGGTATGGAGTAGACGCACAATAATTTATACTTTTATATATGTTTTCATTGATTGATGCGTACGCACGTGTAACGCACGTGTAAAGCACGTGTAAAGCACGTACACCAATATTTATAACTAATATAAATTAATGTACTTACTAAATATTTCATATCTTAATAATTTGCATGTTGTACTTATGAATCATTTAAATTAATCAAGATATACTATATTCCTTCATTTATCACGCGTCAGATTTGACTAATTTTAAACGCTAGATTATAACTTATATACATTAATCTAGTGGATCTCTTACTTTTATAGTAAACAAAGAGCAGAAAGTATATAGATTGCCAAAGTTTTGTTTTGTCAAGAGAATTTCTTTTATAATTTCGTTCCATATTAAATTTTATAATTTTGATATGTTAAATAATTATATACATGGATGTGATGTAGACAGTCAACCCCAATGCGAGCATCACTGACTGATTCTACAGCTTGAACTCGTGACCTATAGCTCACGTGGAGACAACTTTACCATTGCTCTAAAACTCCGTAATAACTTTAATCGTAAAATTATCCTTTATCTCCTTGAATATTTTATTTAATTAACACTACACTAATTTGAGAAAATAGTAAGAACACAATTCTAGATTGGGATTGGTTGTTGTTTCTCAGAAGTTTGGACCCCATAACAATCTAAGCCAGTCAGAGTGAGACTAATCAATTCCAGGCAAGGGATAACAAAAATACAATTAAAAGCTATAGATTGGATTTTGAATCAGTGAACATATTTTCCTTTTATTATTTCTATTACTTTTCCAAAAACACTTATTTATCACAACTGTATGGTAATTTTATAATTTATGATATACATGTAAAATGTAGTTTTGTATACAGTATACATGCACAACAATTGGTACTAGTACTAATAATGCTGATCTCTACGTTCATATTTCCTAGCCCAAACATGTTTTCCATTGATCCTGAACTTAGCAATAGCACAGCTGCTCAAAATCTGATCAACTGTTGAAACATCTCGAACCACCATTCGAGCATACAATGAATGATCTGATGTAGTCAATGGCATCATATGAATGTCCTCAATACAATCTCTATATTTGGAATTGAAGAGCTCAATCACCTCTGCTTCAGTCGCAGCGTAACCTTTTGAGAATGTCAAGAATAGAGTCCGATCTTCTACTGGTACTACAGGATTTAACGACCAAAAGCTATCCAATGGTCCATTTTTAGTCGGGATAATGTAGTCCAGGGTCCTTGGAACAACTGTTATGGCACCAAATGTTGAATTCAGGAGAATTCTTGATCGCCCTGGAAAGAGTTGGAGTAAAATATCTCCAAACACGATAGAAAAAACATTGTTCAAGTAATGTTTGATTCCACTTATCATCGTAAACCTTGTTTGATACACAATTTGGAAAGAAATGTCTCTATCCGTTATAAGAGTAGTGAGTGGCATGTCCTGGCCTCCAGGATTAACCATGGGGGGGACCATCGACTGTAGACATTTTAAGCAAGTCGAGGCTTCTTTAGATAACGAATTTACGACTACATCAGGTGTCTTTGAAATCTTTACAACTGCATTTGTAAAATGAGCATGGTTTTGTAGCCAGAACCACAAAGCCATGACTAACAGAGACTCAGCTGGATCGCGATATAGGATCATGGCCAGCCGTATGAACAGGTCTCTATCATTAAAATGGAAAGAATGAAGGTCTTTTAAGGTAATCTTTGGTGATACCATTATTGCAAAATAGAACTGAAAAATTCTTGGGTGTGTATATTTCTTGAAAAACAGAACTAGAAAATTCTTGTGTGTTTATATTTTTATTTTTTTTGGTGGTCTTATAACATTTATATAAACCCTGAAAGGGCTGGCTTTCAATATGTTACCATCTGTAAACTTTTCATTTCCCTACTGGCAAATTCCAAAATTCTTTTTTGCAGTAGATTAACTAAATATATACTCTAGATTTCTTGATAGATAGTATATATTGACCAAAAAAAGAAAGAATGTTATTAATGTAAACCATTTGGATTTGGCATATTGTTATTTACTAGTAATTTTTATGACTAGAATTAAATTAGCTACCAGTAAAAATGAGGTGGAATTTAATCTGGGGCCACATAGGTAAATTGCATATGTATATATGGTCTGCAGTAAGTTTCGAGGTTAGAGGTTTATGTCTCTGAGTTAAAGAACTAATTTTCCTATGATGATAAGCTCCTGCTGCCTTCCTGTAATTTTTTTAAAAATATTTCTATTCACATAGTCAACAAATACTAGTTAAGAAGATTCAACTACTATTGGTGTTTTTTTAAATTACAGATTGATTTGATTATCTAAAAAAATGATTATTGAGAACAAATATTTAAGCTAATAAGTAATATAGTTACTGTCACGATCCAAAACCTAATCTGCCGTGATGGCGTCTATCGTGGAACTAGGCAAGTCTAAATTCAACATTTCTTGCCAATACAGTAAAAAACACCGGAAAGATTTAACATTTAAATAGAAGCCTTTTTGAAAACAGAATCTATCCAAAATACGATACAACCGTCCCAATAATCGGGGCGTCACTGAGTACATGAGCGTTTAATAATCGAAACATAGTCCACAACAGTATCTAGAGAAATAAACTCAAAATGCAGATAAACTAGGGAAGGGAAATCAAGGTCCGCGAATGTCGTGCAACTACCTCAAGAGTCCCCCACTCCAATGCTGAAATAAACAGTTGCATCTGTGACCAGAAATGCCTGAATCAGCACACAAGGTGCCGGGAGTAATGTGAGTACACCAACTCAGTAAGTAACAAGTCCAAACATGGATTGAAGATAGTGACGAACCCAACTGGTGCAAATAACATGAAATAAATGTGCAGAAACGTAAACATGCTCTTAAAACAATTAGGCAATTCATAACCGGGAAATAAAGAAGTCACGTACAGTGTAATGAAAATGACTGTGATGTCACTACATGCCAATACATATACTGTAAGTGATGCACCATGATGTCAGCCTCAAATGCTCTCACTCTCTATATCTCAACCACTCGGTACTGTATATGGCTCATACGGCCCAGTGAAGATCCATCCCGGAATATATACAACGCTGACCATAGGTCACCCTGTACCGAGGAATAAGGGCAATCCAGCCCTGTGGAGAAGATGCATCTCCAGGTAACAAGCACTTCGGACAAGATCCATGTCCAGGGAAGATCCATCCCTCAATTATATCAACCGCGCTCACTAGGGGTGTGTTACAGACTACGGAGAGGATCCTACAACCCAAGCTCTATCATAACATCAATATATTTGTTGCGACGTGAAACCCGATCCCATATATTTCACTCACAATCAGCTCTCGGCCTCACTCGATCATCAACCTCTCCAGTCTCACTCATGGGCCCAAAATATCATGAAACTATCCTGAAACAGTAATATGAGGATGCAGTCAATAGCAACTGAGACTGGTATCTGACATAAAATGCATGTACATGACTGAGTACAAAATATCAGTAAAACAGTAAAGTGACAGCAAGAAACGACTACTTGGGTCTCCACAATACCGGCAATAAGCCTAAACATGATATCTAACAAGATCGACAATTTAACTACTTTGCCTAAACAAGAAAATCTCTACTTCGTGATGCTTTGCCTCTCAATTTGGCCTCCAAACGTCCCGAATCTAACCACAAGCAGTACGAGGTGATAAATATAGGCTAATGGAACAAATTCCACAGAGAAAACATGAAATTCTACACAAATATCTGAAATCAGTCCGAACTCGACCCTCGGGCCCACATCTCGAAACCCGACGAAAATCAAAAAACCTGAAAGCGCATTGAGTCCCGAGTCTATCCATGCCAAATTTACTCCAATCCGATAAAAAAATCCCATTCAAAACAATAACAATCTAACCCAAGAACACTTTATCTTTTTTCCCCCAATTTTCACCCCAAATCACAAATTAGATGATAAAATTAAGGATATAATCATGGGATTCAACCAAAACCAAGTGAGAATTACTTGCCCTAATCAATTTCAAAATAAATCCCTTCAAGAATCGCCCAAATTCATGGTCTCTATCTCAAAATATGAAAAATGAGCTCAAACCCTCGATTTTGGAATTAATACCGTCTGCCCAGAATTTCTTTATCGCGGACGCGACCGTCCTCTCACGTTCGTGTAGACCAACTTGACTGCCTCCCAGCTTAGCTCATTGTGAACCCGTTCCTCTCCTCGCAAGCGCGATGCTTTACCCACTATGACCTTCGCGAACGCGTAGAACAAAAGCATTGGGGTCCCCAGCTACCTCACTCCTCTTCGCGAATGCGACCCTACTCCTCTGTTCGCAATGCACACACAGATCACCCCTTTGCGTTCGCGTTCGCGTTCGTGTTTGCGTCCTCTTCTTCGCCCTCAGCTCAAAATTACCCCCTCATCTCAAAATTACTCTTTGCGAACACGAGGCTCCCCTCGCGAACGCGTAAGAGGAAATCAGAAGCATACAACAACAGATAATAGCTATTTTACCAAGGCAAAAAATGATCTGTTAACTACCCGAAACTCACCCGAGGCCCTCGAGACCTCGGCCAAACATACCAATAATTCATATAACCCTACGAACTTATTTGAACCGTCGAATCACCCAAAGCAAAATCAAAACACCAAATTACACCCGGATTCAAGCCTAAGAACTTCTAAACTTCCCAAATTTCGCAAACAAAGTCGAAACCTATCAAACCTCGTCTGATTGACCTCAAATTTTACACACACGTCAAAAATGATACCACGAACCTACCCCAGCTTCCAGAAATCCATTCCAACTCTGATATCAAAATTTCCACTGCCGACTAAAATCACCAAATTTCCAACTTTCGCCAATTCAAGCCTAATACTACTACGGACCAACAAATCACATTCAGGACGCACTCCTAATTCCAAAATCACCTAACGGAGCTAATAGAACCATATAAATTCAAATCCGAGGTTGTTTACACACAAGTCAACATCCGGTCGACTTTTCTGACTTAATCTCCAATAAAGAGACTAAGTGTCACAATTTCTCTCTGAAACCACTCCGGACCCGAACCAACCAAACCGGTAAGATATATTATATATTTAAAGCACAAAAGAAGCATAAATGGGAGAAACGAGGTTATAACTCTCGAAACGACCAGCCGGGTCGTTACAGTTACATAGAAGAGGTGTATAGATATTTTATTTAGGGTAATTCGAAAAATACTCAATTTTGTTTTGTCACGACCCAAATCCTAACCTTTCGTGACAATTTGGTATCATAGCCTAGGTTACATAGGTCTCACGAGTCATGACCAGGTTTAGTAGAGTCTAGCGGATCGGTACAAATACGTATGTACTTATCTTCGAGAGGCTACCAAACCCTTAGGAAACTTCACATTCTTGAATTCTTGTCGTGTGAATATTTTGATTCTGGTAACTAAATTTTTGTTGTTCTATTCTTTCAGAGATGGTGAGGACGCGTACTTCGGGGTAGGATGGAAAACCACCAGTACCACCAGTCGAGGCCACGAGAGGCCGAAGTCGCAGTAGAGGTCGCGGTAGGGGTAGAGGTGCAGCTCGCACTGCAGCTAGGGAAGAACTTGCAGATCCACCAGTTGCCTCTATTCAGGAGCAGACTCCAGTTATCGATGAGCATGTGGGACCAGCTCAAGCACCACCCGTGCCCATTGTGATTCCAGACCTTTAGGAGGCCTTAGCTCAGATGCTGACCATGTGCACCAGTCTTGCTCAAGCGGTCTCTGGTCTGGCTGCAGCAACCATTTCTCATGGCAAGGGATGTGCTCAAACTCCCGCCGCCTGAATACCAGAGCAGGTAGTATAGGAACTCAAAACACTCGGGGCACCACCATCCCAGTCGGTTGCAGCTGCTCAGGACTATGGTTCCTATCATGCCTGATGATGAGCATCTTAGATTGGAGAGGCTTAGGAGACTCCAACCTCCATCTTTCAGTGGTACAGAGGGAGAGGATACTCATGTATTCTTGGATAAGTGCTAGAGGATACTCCGTACAACAAGTATTCCAGAGACTAGTGGGGTCTCGTTCACTACTTTTCAGTTCTCTGGGGCTAGCTTTAATTAGTGGGAGGCTTATGAGAGGCATAGGTCGGTCGGTACAGCACCCTTATATGGCAGCGATTCTCCATTCTCTTAATGGAGAAGTTTTTGCCTCAGTCCCGTAGAACAGAGTTGCACAGGCAGTTCGAGCAGCTTCATCAAGATGATATGTCCGTGACGCAGTATGAGATGAGATTTTCTCAGTTGGCCCATCATGCTGTCTGGATGGTTCCCACAGACAGGGAGAGGATTAAGAGGTTCATAGATGGCCTTACTTTTCAGTTGCAATTGCTTATGACTAGAGAGAGTGTCTGGTGCTATTTTTATGAGGTTGTCGACATCGCTCGTCAAATTGAGATGGTTTGCAACCAGTAGCGGGTTGAGAGGGAGGACAAGAGGCCTCGTGGACAGGGTGGATTCAGCGGTGTTCCTTTTGGTGGTCAATTCCACCACGGTAGGGGTCGTCCTTTCAAACATGCTCAGACGGCTCACCTAGTTCACTATGGTGTATCATTTGGCCATGCTTCACACAGTTATCAGCAGGACAATCTTCATTCAGTGCACTACTAGCGCAAAGTTCCCACCATGACTAATCCACTCAGGTTTCTAGTAGTTCCTCGGGGTATCAAAGAGCAGCAGTTCCGTTAGAGAAGGGGTTGTTTCGGGTGAGATTTTGGTCATATTAAGAGAGATTGACCTAGTTTGTTGAGTGGGGCTCAGCTCAGGGTGGAGCTCAGTCAGCTAGGGGTCGCCCTAGAGAGGGAAGCAGATCAGGGGGCGGCCAGACCTGTTTCTATGCTCTCCCTGCCATCCGGATGCCATTGCTCCGGATGCTGTGATCATAGGTATTGTCTCAGTTTTCCATGGAGATGCCTTTGTATTATTCAACCATGGTTCCACATATCCATATGTGTCCTCGTATTTTTCTCATTATCTGGATATGCCCCGTGAGTCTCTAGTTTAATTTATTCATGTGTCTACTTCCGTGGACGATACTATTATTTTGGACCGTGTATATCGATCATATGTGGTGACTATTGGGAGTCTGGAGACTAGAGTAGATCTCTTGTTGCTTAGTAAGGTCAATTTTTACGTGAATTTGGGTATGGATTTGTTGTCTCCATGTTATGATGTTCTTGATTGTCACACTAAGACCGTGACGTTAGCGTTGTCGGGGTTGCTGAGGGTTGAATGGAGAAGCTCTATAGACTATATTCCCAGTAGAGTGATTTCATACTTGAAGGCCCAGTGGATGGTTGAGAAGGGTTATTTATCCTATTTGGCCTTTGTGATGGATCTTAGTACAAAGACCCCTACTATTGATTCTGTTCCGGTGGTGCGAGATTTCTCAGATGTGTTTTATGCAGATCTGTAGGGCATGCCTCCTGACAGAGATATTGACTTCGGTATTGATTTGGTGCCGGGCACTTAGCCCATTTATATTCCACCGTATCGTATGGCACCAGTTGAGTTGAAGGAATTGAAGGAGCAGCTTCAGGAACTCCTTGATAAGGGTTTTATTCTGCCTAGCGTGTCACTTTGGAGTGCACCAGTTCTATTTGTGAAAAAGAAATATGGTATTGTGAGAATGTGCATTGATTACATGAAGTTGAACAAGGTCACAATCAAGAACAAGTATCATTTGTCAGCTCCAGGGAGCGAGCGTGTTCTCAAAGATTGACTTGAGGTCAGGGTATCACCATTTGAAGATTCGGGACTCGGATATTCTTAAGACAGCTTTCAGGACCTGATATGACCATTATGAGTTCCTTGTGATGTATTTTGGGCTAACCAATGCCCCAGCAGCGTTCATGCATATGATGAACAGTGTGTTTCAGCCTTATCTTAACTAATTCATTATTGTGTTCATTGATGATATCCTGGTGTACTCTCGTAGCTAGGAGGATGCCCAGCATCTGAAGATTGTGTTGCAGCAGTTGAGTGAGGAGAAGCTTTATGCAAAGTTCTACAAGTGTGAGTTTTGGCTCAGTTTAGTGGCGTTCTTGAGGCACGTGGTGTTCAGTGAGGGTATTCAGGTGGATTCGAAGAAGATAGAGGCGGTTCAGAGTTGGTCCAGATCGTCCTCAGCAACAAAGATTCGGAGCTTTCTTGGTTTGGCTGGTTATTACAATTATTTTGTGGAGGGTTTCTCATATATTACATCTCCCTTCACCAAATTGACCCAAAAAGGTGCTCCTTTCAGGTGGTTGGATGAGTGCGAGAAGAGCTTTCAGAAGCTCAAGACTACTTTAACCACGACTCCAGTTCTAGTTCTACCATCAGCCTCTGGTTCTTACACAGTATATTGTGATTCTTCTCGGATCGGTATTGGGTGTGTTATTATGCAAGAGGGTAGAGTGATTGCTTATGCTTCGCACCAGTTGAAGCCCCATGAAAAGAAATATCATGTCCACGACCTTGAGTTAGCAACTATTGTTCATGCCCTTAAGATTTGGTGGAACTATTTGTAAGGTGCCAATTTTGAGATTTACACCGATCATCGGAGTTTGTAGCATCTGTTCAAACAGAAGGATCTTAACTTGTGTCAACATAGGTGGTTGGAGCTTCTTAAGAAATATGATATCACCATTTTGTACCATCATGGGAAGGCCAATGTGGTAGTTGATGACTTGAGTCGCCGAGCGGAGAGTTAGGGGAGCTAAGCATATCTTCCAACAGCAGAGAGGCCATTGGCATTGGATGGTCAGACCTTAGCCAACTAGTTTGTTAGATTGGATGTTTTTGAGCCGAGTCGAGTATAGGCTTATATGATCTCTCGATCCTCTCTTTATGATCGTATCAAGGAGTGTTAGTATGATGATGCACATCTGCTTGTCCTTAAGGACGCGATCCAGCACGGTGATGATAAGGAGGTCACTATTGGGGATGATGGTGCATTGAGGATGCAGGGCAGGCTATATGTGCCCTATGTAGATGGTTTGCGTGAGTTGATTCTCCTGGAGGCTCACGGTTTGCAGTATTCTATTCATCCGGGTGATGCTATGATGTATCAGGAATTTATGCAGCATTACTGGTGGAGGATAATAAAGAAGGACATATTGGAGTATATAGCTCGGTGTCTAAATTGCCAGCATGTGAAATATGAGCATCACCGCCGGGTGGGTTGCCTCAGAAGTTAGAGATTCCGGAGTGGAAATAGGAGTGGATCACTATGGATTTCGTTGTTGGGATTCCATGGTCTCACTGAAAGCTTGACGCAGTTTTGGTAATTGTAGACCGGCTGACCAAGTGAGCTCATTTAATTCATGTGATGACTACCTATTCTTCCGAGCAGCTAGCTCGAGTATATATTCGCGAAATCGTCAAGCTTCATGGCATACCAGTATCTATAATCTCTGGCTGGGCTACATAGTTTACATCACGGCTCTAGAGGTCCGTACAATATGAGTTGGGTACTCGAGTGGAGTTGAGCACAACCTTTCACCCTCAGACGGATAAACAGTCCGAGAGCACTATTCAAATATTATAGGATATGCTCTGTGCGTGTGTGATTGAGTTTGGGGGTTCATGGGATCAGTTTTTGCCTCTAGCGGAGTTTGCTTACAACAACAGTTATGAGTCAAGCATCCAGATGGCACCGTATGAGGCTTTGTATGGTAGGCAGTGTTGGTTCAGGTCCAAAATGAAATCTGAGTGAATTGAGACACTTAGTCTCTTAATTGAAAGCTTAAGTTGGAAAAGTTGATAGGATGTCGACTGATGCGTAAACAACCTCGAATTTGAATTTTGATGGTTCAGTTAGCTCCTTTAGGTGATTTTGGACTTAGGAGCGCGTTAGGAATGTGATTTGGGGGTCCATAGTAGAATAAGGCTTGAATTGGCGAAAGTTGGAACTCTGGGAAGTTTGACCGAGAGTCGAATTTTTGATATCAGGGTCGGATTGGATTTTTGGAAATTGGAGTAGGTTTGTGGTGTCATTTATGACTTGTGTGCAAATTTTGAGGTCAATCAGACGTGGTTTGATAGGTTTCGGCGTCGTTTGTTGAATTTGGAAATCGCAAAGTTCATTAGGCTTGAATCCGTGTGAAATTCGTGTTTTTTATGTTGTTTGAGGTGATGTGAGGATTCAACTAAGTTCATATTGGGTTATAAGACTTGTTGGTATATTTGGTTGAGGTTCCGGGGGACTCGGGTTGATTTCGGGTGATTAACGGACCAAGTTTTCAAGTTTGAAGATTTCTTAAGTTGGGTTGTTGCTGGTGTGATCGCACCTGCGAGGGTGGCAGGATTGGCACATATGCGGAGCTGGGGATGGCCTAGGGAAAATGTAGGTGCGAAGGATAATGCGCATCTGCGAGCGTGCAAATGAGATAAGGGCTTCTCTGATGCGAAGTTTGAAGGCTTGGGTGTTTCCGCATAAGAGGACAAAGGGCCGCAGATGCGCCTCCGCAGATGCGAGACCTGGAGCGTTGGTGCGAGCCCAGTGGCTTAAGTGGTTTCCGCAGAAGCGGTTCCGCACTGCGGATGAGAGGCCACAGGTGCGAAAGGCCTAGGCAGAACAAATAAATATGGGACTTCGAAATTTTTACCATTTTCACCACTTTGAGCTCGAATTTTGGAGGTTTTTGAGACGGATTTTGAAGTGATTTCTGAGGTAAGATCCTTGTGTTCATTGTTTCTTCAATAATGATGTTTCCCCACTGATGTTACACCTAGTTGGTGAGGTTTTGAGGTGAAATTTTGGGGTTTAGGGCTAGAGAATTGGAGAGTGAATTTTGGGGGATTGGATGACCAAATGGTGTCGGATATTAATAAATTTGGTATGGTTAGACTTGTGAGTGAATGGACTTTCGGGTGTTGTGACTTTTGTTGGATTTCGATACATGGGCCCGGGGGCCGGTTGATCCCTATTCGGATTTTTGCTTATAATTTCATTTTTTTCTTATGGGATTGATTCCTTTAGCCTACATTAATTGTATCGTACTTCTTGTGGCTAGATTCGGGGCGTTCGGAGACTGATTCGAGAGGCAAATGCACTTTGGAGTAGAGTATTGTGTGGATTGAGGTATGTAACAGTTTTAAATCTGATCCTGAGGGTATGAAACCCCAAATTTTTGTATTATATGATTGTCTGGAGGTGGCGCACATGCTAAGTAACGGGCGTATGGGCGCGTACCGTGGGAATTAGGACTTGTTCCATTCTGTGAAACTGAAAAGTTGAATGAGTTTTTTGTTAGCTATGTGCCCTTCCTGCGTTATTGAAATTTGATAGTAAATCATGTTAGAAATCAAGCTTAGGTTATGTGTTGGTGTTGTAGAGACCCACAATAGGTCGTGATTCCTGTTGAATATTCCTGCTTATTGTTACTTCTACTCAGTCGTAGTATTACTTGCATATTATACCTCAGTCTCTGTTATTCCCTATTGATCATTATATCATTCTATTTTGGGTTGGTTTACCTTGATTACTTAGGGTCGTGAGACTAGAGAGGTTGATGAGTGAGTGAGGCCGATGGCCTGTTTGTGAGGTATTGATACCATAACATGTTAGTTGTCCGTGTGGATCTTGATATTTATACTATAGCATGTGAAATCTTTGTCGATTCTGATATGATATTGTATCACGTGAGTTGTTCGTGCGGATCTTGGTATGATGGTACAGCATGTGAGATGTCCGTGCAGCACGTGAGATGTCCGTGAAGCACGTGAGTTGTTCGTGTGGATTATACGCTTGGGCTGTAGGAGCTCTTACGGAGTCTGTACACCTCCAGTGAGTGCATGTACTTACTGAGTGTCAGTATTGAGGGTTGAGAGCCGAGTGTTTGAGCTATTAAGAGAGCTTGAGTAAATGTTGCCTGAGAGGTTGCATTTGTTTCATTTGTTGCTGCAGTTAGCTGATTTATGTCATAGTTCTGAAATTTCTGGAAAATATTGTATCTGGTTTTACCTGAACTTGGTAATGTGTAACTGACTTGACTTAAATTTTCGGAATTGAAACATGTCTACTTTCATTGCTGAGATTACTAAAATGAGCTGTAATTGTATAGCTCGTCACTACCTTTCAGTTCCTTATTTATTATTGTTACTTACTGAGTTGGTTATACTCAGGCTACACCCTGCACTTTGTGTGAAAATCCAGTTGTTTCCGGATACGGAGGGCATTTATTTGGTGTGCGGCTCAGACATTTACGAGGTAGTTGTCGGCGTTCGCAGTCCTTGTTTCTCCTTCCGTGCCTTCTTTTCTTTCTCTTTATTGTATTTGGATACAGACCCTTGTATACACTATTTCATAGACTAGTTGTTTAGATACTCATGACTTAGTGACACCCCGATGTTTGGGCTATTTTCCGCACTATCTTTTGGGTTTAACTCCTGTTTTACGAAAATTATGTTATTTAAAATCTTTTCAATTATGTTTCTGTGAAATATTAGAAGTGTTCTGAAAATGTCGGCTTGCCTAATACCATCGATAGGCGTCATCATGACAGGTTAGGATTTGGGTCTTGACAGAGTTATTGCTTAATTTCGAACATAATCCTTATATTTTTTCGACTAACTACATTTAACCTTTTAATCGAAACATTCATTTTGATTCCGGTCTTACTGTGATTACCCAAGGGATCATATTATGTTTTAGGACTCTATTTTGCGCTTGTTACCCTTAAAACCTTATTTTTATCCTCCTCGATGTAAGTGCACAGTCCGGGCGTAATTGCGAAAAGCCTTTATGTGGAAAAATTTAAGAAACAATAATTTGTGGAATTTAAAAGTGATTTTTGTTGACTTTGGTCAATGTTTTGAGAACCCGGGCCCGTGTTCCGATGGTCCCGGTGGGTCTGTAGTTAAATATGAGATCTGGGCGTATGCCCGAAATCAAATTCCGAGAACCATATCCCGAGAAATGAATTTTTGACTAAAACTGAATTTCAGAAAATTAATGTTTTTGAAGAATTTACTTAATGCTTGACTTTGGCGGTATCGGGCCCGTATTTTGGTTTTGGAGCCCCGTACAGGTCCGTTATGATATCTAAACCTTGTTTGTGAAATTTGGTGAGGAACAGAGTTTATTTGACGTGATTCGGACCTTTGGTTGAGAAGATAGTAAATATAAAGTGTTCTTGAGTATTTTATGTGTTTTAGTGTTAAATTCGCAGTTCGAGGTGTTATTGTGGCGATTTAATCGCACGAGCAAGTCCGTATGATATTTTTATACTTGTGTGCATGTTTGGTTTGGCGCCCCGAGGGCTTGGGTGCCATCCGGGCGATGCGCGAGTTGAGCTAAAACTCAACAAAGGGTGCTGGTGAACCAAATCTGGTGTGCCCGCACCTGCAAGCCTTTGGTCGCAGGTGCGAGCGACAGCCCGCCGGTGCGACCTGGGCCTTGACTCCATTCTTCACAGATGCGGACTCCTCCTCGAAGGAGCGAGACAGTAGAAGCGAAACTCAGTTCGCGGGTGCAGACCTAGTGGCTTGTTCCTTTCCGCAAAAGCGGACGTCCTGTCCGCACGTGCGGAGGCGCAAGGTTGAGATTTATATTATGAAATTAGGCATTGATGAAATATTGGGTTCTTTGTGATATTCTCATTTGTCCGTTGTTATTGATTCATTGATCCGTGAGGATGAGTGTAAAGCACGAAGGGTGATGTCGTGTCATTCATTATTCATATTGTGTGGAAGAGTGTAAAGCACGAAGGGTAATGCCATGCCATGTTTTGTGAGTTTTAATGCACGAAGGGTGATGTCGTGCCATGATTTGTGAGTGGTAAAGCACAAAGGGTGATGCCATTTTATATTATGAGAGGTTTAATGCACGAATGGAGGATGTTGTGTTGTTCTATTTATTTATTTGGTGAGGTTGAGGGTAAACGAACGAAGGGTGATGCCGTGTAGTTTTCCTTTACTGTTTTATTTGCTTAATTCATTTAAGGATTATTTTTTAATTATGTCTTATCCTTGTTTCTCACTCCTTATATTGTTATCCCTCATTGTATGTCCCCTTCCCCTTATTTTCTTTATTTCTTTTATTACTGTTGTTGCGATTAGCATGATTATATTGTTCAGGTTATATGTGGGTGTCTTGTCCTAGTCTCCTAAGGCTCGACACTTACCAGTACATGGGGTTGGTTGTACCGATACTGCACTCTGCACTTTCTGTGCATATCAAGGTATCAGTTCAAGCTGAATCTGAAACCGTAGCTGACTTTTGCGCAGGAGACCCAAGGTGGATCTACCGACGTCCGCAGATTCCTGGAGTCCCATCCTATATACTCATTTACTATTTTTTTTTAGTTCATAAATAGTTGCACATTTTTCTTTCAGCCAAATACTTGTAGTTAATCATCGTAGTCTGTGAGTTGTGACTCCAGATCTTGGGTAGTTAGACATATAAATATCATAAGCGCAGTGTTATTATACAATTTCGTTTCTTATTTTTGGTATCATGTGTTGAATTGTAGTGGATCTCCGTAAATTTTAATGTTTTTATGTTGTAAATCTTTCCTAGCTAGTGCAGCATTAGGTGCCATCACGGTCCCGACGGTGGGAATTCAAGTCGTGACAAGTTTGTATCATAGCACTAGGTTGCTTGGGTCTCACAATTCACGAACAAGCTTGGTAGAGTTTGGGGGATCGGTACGGAGACGTCTATACTTATCTCCCTGTAACGACTCGGTCGGTCGTTATGTGAGATTTTCCCTGTTTTCCTTATTTCTGCTTTGTCATGTGTTTCTTAGCTCATTTATGAGGTGTTGGGTCGGTTAGTTCGGGTTTGGAGTGATCGTGGTGAGAAATGAGACCCTAAGTCTCTTAAGTTGGCTTAATAGTTGGAAAAGTCAACCGAAAGTAGACTTATAGGTAAACGATCTCAGAATGTGGATTTTATGGCTCGGATAGCTTCGTTAGGTGATTTGGGACTTAGGAGTGTGTTCGGAATATTTTTCGAAGGTCCGGAATAGAATTAGGCTTGAATTGGCGAAATTAGAATTTTGACAATTTCCGGTCGGCAGTGGAAAATTAGCTATCGGGATCAGAATGGAATTTCGGAAGTTGGAACAGGTTCGTAGTGTCATTTTGGATGTGTTTGCAAATTTTAAGGTCATTCGGACGAGGTTTGGTTAGTTTCGGCATCATTGGTCAGTTTCGTAAGTTTGAAATCCTTAGGCTTGAATCATGGGTTGATTTGGTGTTTCGATGTTATTTTGGGTGTTCCGAGGGTTCGACTAGGTTCGGGTGATCAATTGTGACTTGTGGGTACCATTGGTTGAGGTCCCGAGGGCCTCGGGGTGAGTTCGGATGGTTGTCGGATTGATTTTTGGCACTTAAGGAATGTTGGTGTTGCTGTTCTGTGATTTCTGCAGAGGCGGATAGGTGGCCGCAGGTGTGGTCACCGCAAGAGCAAAATATGTGTCGCAGGTGCGTAGTTGCTCGCAGATGCGGTTGGATGACTACAGATGCGGAATAGGACCTTAAGTGAAATTTGCGCAGGAGCGCACCTGGGACCGCAGGTGTGATTGAAAGACTACATGTGCGGTTTCACTGGGCAGATCATATAAATAGTAGCCTTCACGAATTTTGGCTTATGTCATCAAAATTTTCATACAGGTTGGAGCTTGTGGAAGCGATTTGAAGAGGGAATTCAAGCGAATTTCGTGAAGGTAAGATTTTTGGACCTAAAACTCATTTCTATGGTGTTATTTGACTGATTAGAGGTGAAATTTATGGAAATTAGTTGACTAAATTTGGGGGATTAGGGCTTGATAATTGGAGACTTAAATTGAGGAATTGAGGGGTCATTTGTGGTTGGATTTTGATATATTTTATATGTATGAACTCGGGAGAGCGTAAGGATTCTAGTTTTTTAATTTTTATCGGAATCCGAGACGTGAGCCCGGGGGTTGGGTTTGGCCAATTTCGGGATTTTTGGTTAAATTTGATAATTTTCGAGTGGTCTTTTTTCCTTTAGCATATACTGATGATATTAATCTGGTTTTGGTTAGATTCGGAGCTATTGGAGGCCGATTCGAGAGGCAAAGGCATCGCGGATTAGTATTTTGGCCGGTTTGAGGTAAGTAACAATGGTAAATCTAGACCTGAGGGTATAAAAACCCCAGTATTTTGTATTGTTTTGATAAATGAGGTGACGCGCATGCTATGTGACGAGCGTGTGGGCGTGCACCGGTAGAGATTGTGACTTGGTCCATCCCGTAGCGACTATGAAGCCGCGTATTTGATTTGAAATCATATGATATCCTGTATTTTAGATATTGATACTATATTTGGGTTGTACGCCATGTTTGGGGCCTTGTGCCGACCTGTTTAGACCCTCAGGGGGTAATTTACTACTATTCTCACACTGATTGACATAAAATATAAACTCAGTCATGTTTTATACATGTTCACTGTTTATTCATGTTTATCACTCCGTTTTTAATTAATGAAATATATTTTGTGTTGAGTCCCCGTGATTTGTGATGAGTTGCCTGAGTGGCTTGTGAGGATGATAACTAAGTGAGGCTTAGAGCCGGATTGTGAGGATAGTGATGGATCGGGCTGCACGCCACAACATATATTTATATATATACATATGGACCGGGGTGCATGCCACAGCGAGATATTGGATCAGGTTGCACGCCGCAGCGATAGAGCGCTTGGGCTGTAGGAGCCCCTCCAGAGTCTGTACGCCCCCGGTGAGCGCAGTCGACTATTATTTGGATCGAGTTGCACGCCGCAACGGATGTTATATGGATCAGGATTCACGTCGTAGAGGCTATATATATATGGTACTTGTTGAGTGAGAGTGCTGAGTGTGAGCATTGACTTATGATAGTGGAGTCACGAGTGATTGAGAGGCTTGCCCGAGAGGCTTTATTTGCGAGTGACACTGTGCCCGAGGGGCTGATATTTTTATGAAACTATGGTTTTCACTCTTCTTTACACTAAACCTCTAATGAAAACTTTAAACAAATGTTTTATACGAGCCTTTAAAGGGAAAATTAGAACTTTTATGAAAATATTCGGAGAATAGATTCCTGACTTGCTGTATTTATTTTACTGTTGTTTATCACATGATTTCACCAGATTTTCTATGCTCATCACTGCACTCAAGTCTTTAGTTATGATTGTTACTTACTAACTTGGCGTACTCACGTTACTCCATTCACCTTGTGTGCAGGGTCTGAGCGCTAGCTGTTTCACATTCTCTTCGAGCTTGTTCGAGGATTTTGAGGTAGTTGTTCGGCGTCCGCAGCATGCCCTCCTCCCTTCATATTCTGTCATTTATATCTATTCCTAGAACTGGTTGTAGTAATGAAATATTCATACATATTATCGCTTCTTAGATGCTCATGACGGTTGACTCCAGATGTTTGGGGTTGTGTTTAAACATTTGACTATTTTTATTGTTTGGAAAATGCTTAAAAAATAATTTTAATGGAATATGGGATTACTTATGTATTAAACGGAAAGTCTTATATGTTATTTCGCGGTAGATTGGCTAGCCTAGTATCATGATAGGCGCCATCACGGCCAGCTTAGGTTTGGGGTCGTTTCAAGCTGGTATTAGAGCCTAGGTTACATAGGACTCACCGGTCATGAGCAGGTTTAGCAGAGTCTTGCGGATCAGTACGGAGACGCCTGTACTTATCTTCGAGAGGCTGCATAACCCTTAGGAAAAATCTCACATTCTTGAAGTTTGTCGTGCGAATCTGTTGATTTTAGAAACTAAACTTCTATTGTTTCATTCTCTCACAGATGGTGAGGGCACGCGCTACCGACCAGGGTGACCAGACACCATCTAGACCAGCGAGGGGTCGAGGCCGTGGTAGAGGTAGGGGTGCAGCCAGTGCAACAGTCGGGGCAGTACCCGTAAACCCACCTATTATTCCGGATCAGGTTCCCGCCGCAGATGTTCTAGCGGGACCGGCTCAGGCACCGGTAGTACCTATTGTGATTCGGGTCTTCAGGAGACTTTGGCCCAAATTCTGACCTTGTGCACCAGTCTAGCATAGGCAGTTGTTTCTACTACAGCCGCTACTTCTCGAGCCGGGGGAGGCACCCAAACTCCTGCCGCCCGTACACCTAAGCAGGTCATTCAGGAACTTCAGACACCGGGGGCAGCTCTTGCCTAACCGGTTGCACCTGTCTAGGATTACGCGGTTCCCGTCATGCCAGATGACGAGCAGCATTGGTTGGAGAGATTTGGTAGACTTCTGCCTCCGACATTCAGTGGTGCTGAGGGCGAGGATGCCCAGGGTTTCTTAGACAACTGTCAGCGAATTCTTCGCACAACAGGGATATTGGAGACCAGTGGGGTCTCGTTTACTACCTTCCAGTTCTCAGGAGCTGCATTCACTTGGTGGGAGTCTTATGAGAGGCATAGGCTTGTTGGTGCAGCGCCCCTTACTTGGCAGCAGTTTTCCACTCGCTTTTTAGAGAATTATGTTACCCACTCTCAGAGGGAGGAGCTGCGTTGATAGTTTGAGCAGCTGTGTCAGGGTGAGTTGACAGTGACACAGTATGAGATGAGGTTTTCATAGCTAGCTTGTCATTCTTCGGAGTTGGTCCCTACTGAGAGAGAGAGAGAGAGAGGATCAGGAGGTTCGTGGATGGCCTCACTTATCAGCTTTGTATTCTAATGACTAGAGAGAGGGAATCGGGTGATACTTTTGAGCAGGTTGTGGATATCGTCGGGGATATTGAGTCAGTTCGCCGTTAGGAGCAAGATGATAGGGAGGCCAAGAGGCCTCAAGGATCTAGTAGTTTTAGCAGTGCTCCCTCCAAAGGACAGTTTCAGCATAGATGCAGCCGCTCATTTAGGCCTCCTCAGCCAGTCCGCTCAGCCTATAGTGGTGCATCATCGGGGCATGGACCCCGCAGTTCACATCCGGGCCGTTCTTCATTCAGTGCCCTTCCATCCCAGAGTTCTTCTCGGGAACCATCAGTTCAGGGCTCCTCTTTGCATGCTTCTTCTAGTGGCTATCCTGGTGCTAGGGGTTCCCTTCGGTCCCCGTCTCCCGCGCCAGGGAGTTGTTATGAGTGTTAGGAGTTCGGGCACATGAAGAGACATTGTCCCCTTCTTCTTGGGGTTCCATCTCAGCAGAGGAGTCAGCCCTCGACTTCAGATCCAATTACTTCACCACCCGCCCAAGCAGCTAGGGGTGGGGGTCAGACAACTAGAGGACGCCCTAAAGGGGGAGGTCGATCAGGTGGAGTTCAAGCTCGTATTTATGAACTTCTAGCTAGACCAAATGCTTAGGCCTTAGACGCAGTAATTACATGTATTGTTTTAGTTTGTCACGGAGATGCTTCGGTCTTATTTGATCTTGGTTCCAGATATTCCTATGTTTCATCATATATTGCCAATTCTTTGGATATGCCCCGTGAGTCATTAGTTACATATGTTCATGTGTCGACTTCAGTGGGTGATACTATTATTGTGGACCGTGTGTATCGGTCATGTGTGATATCTATTTGGGGTGAGACCCAGGTGGGCTTGTTGTTGCTTAGCATGGTGGATTTTGATGTGATATTGGGCATGGATTGGCTATCTCCGTTTCATTATATTCTTGATTGTCACGATAAGACCGTGATCTTAGCGATGCCAGGATTTCCGAGGGTTGAGTGGAGAGGTTCTGTTGAGTATGTGCCTAGTAGGGTGATTTCATACCTGAAGGCTCACCGTATGGTGGGGAAAGGGTGTTTGTCTTAGTTGGCTTTTGTGAGGGATGTCAGTGCTGAGATTCCCACTATTGATTTGGTTCCGGTGGTCCGTGATTTTCCGGACTTTTTTCCTACTGACCTTCCAGGCATGCCACCTGACAGGGATATTGATTTTGGTATTGATTTGGTGTCGGTCACTTAGCCCATTTCTATTCCACCGCATCATATGGCACCGGCGGAGTTGAAGGAATTGAAAGAGAAGCTTTAGGAACTCCTAGATAAGGGGTTCATTCGGCCTAGTGTGTCACCTTGGGGTGCACCGGTGTTGTTTGGGAAGAAGAAAGATGGTTCTATGTGAATGTGTATTGACTACCGGCAGTTGAACAAGGTTACCGTCAAGAATAAGTATCCTTTGCCTCGTATTGATAATTTGTTTGAACAGCTTCAAGGAGACAGAGTGTTCTCTAAGATCGATTTGAGGTCCAGGTATCATCAGCGGAATATTCGGGATTCAGATATTCCCAAGACATCTTTCAGGACTCGTTATGGTCATTATGAGTTTATGGTGATGTCTTTTGGGCTGATCAATGCCCCAGCAGTGTTCATCCATTTGATGAACATTGTGTTTCAGCCGTATTTGGATTCCTTTTTTATTGTGTTCATTGATGACATCCTGGTATATTCTCCTAGCCAGGAGGAGCATGCTCGGCATTTGAGAGTTGTGTTGCAAAGATTGAGAGAGGAGAAGCTTTATGCACAGTTCTCCAAGTGTGAGTTTTGGCTTGGCTCAGTAGATTTCTTGGGGCACGTGGTGTCCAGTGAGGGTATTCAGGTTGATCCGAAGAAGGTAGAGACGGTGCAGAGTTGGCCCAGACCGTCCTCACCTACAGAGATTAGGAGCTTCCTTGGTTTGGCGGGGTATTACTGTCGCTTTGTGGAGAGGTTTTCTTCTATTGCTTCTCCCTTGACCAAATTGACCCATAAGGGTGCTCCGTTCAGATGGTCGGACGAGTGTGACGAGATATTTCATAAGCTCAAGGCTGCCTTGACCTCGGCTCCAGTGTTGGTATTTCCATGAGCTTCAGGTTCCTATACCATATATTGTGATTCCTCGAGGATAGACATCGGTTGTGTTTTGATGCAGGAAGGTAGGGTGATTGTCTATGCCTCGCGCCAGTTGAAGACTCATGAGAAGAATTACCCAGTGCATGATCTCGAGCTAGCATCCATTGTTCACGCCTTGAAGATTTGGCATCATTATTTGTATGGGGTGCATTGTGAGGTTTTCACTGACCACCGTAGTTTGCAGCATCTATTTAAGCAGAAGGATCTGAATTTGCAGAGGAGATGGTTGGAGCTTCTTAAGGACTATGATATCACTATTTTATACCATCCGGGAAGGCCAATGTGGAGGTCGACGCCTTGAGTCACAGAGCAAAAAGTTTGGGGAGTCTAGCAAATCTTCCAGTAGTAGAGAGACCTTTAGCACTTGATGTTCAGGCCTTAGTGGGCCAAATGGTGATATTGAATCTATTAGAGCCCCGTCGAGTATTGGCTCGTGTAGCCTCCAGGTCTTCTCTTTATGATCGTATCAGAGAGCGCCAGTATGATGACCCACATTTGCTCGTTCTTCAGGATAGGGTCCGGCGAGGTGATGCCAGGGATGTAGTTATTGGTGAATATGGGTTATGAGGATGCAGGGTCGGATATGTGTGCCTAATGTGGATGGGCTTCGAGAGTTGATTCTAGCAGAGGCCCACAACTCGCAGTATTCCATCCATCCGGGTGCCGCGAAGATGTATCAAGATCTGAGACAGCATTATTGGTGGAGGCGGATGAACAAAGATATTGTGGGATTTGTGACTCGGTGTCTCAACTGTCAGCAAGTCAAGAATGAGCACCAAAGACCAGGTGGATTGCATCAGAGGTTAGATATTCCGGAGTGGAAGTGGGAGCGGATCACCATGGACTTTGTATTTGGACTCCTACGGACTTTGAGGAGCTTCGATGCTATATAGGTCATTATGGATCGGTTGACCAAGTCCGCGCACTTCATTCCTGTTGGTACTACTTATTCTTCGGAGTTGTTAGCTGAGATTTATATCCGAGAGATTTTTCGGTTGCATGGTGTTCCAGTTTCTATCATTTCTGACAGAGGTACTCAATTCACATCTCAGTTTTGGAGGGCCGTGCAAAGAGAGTTGGGTAATTAGGTTGAGTTGAGCACATCATTTCATCGTTAGACGGACGGGCAGTTTGAGCGCACTATTCAGATTCTGGAGGACATGTTGTGTGCTTGTGTCATTGATTTTGGGGGTTCATGGAACCAGTTTCTACCACTTGTGGAGTTTGCATATAATAATAGTTATCAGTCGAGTATTCAGATGGATCCGTATGACGCTTTATATGGGAGGAGGTGTAGATCTTCGGTCGGTCGGTTTGAGCCGGGTGAGGCTAGGCTATTGGGAACATATTTGGTTAAGGCGAAGTTGATTAAGGAGCAGCTTCGGACTGCGCAGTCTAGGAAGAAGAGTTATGCGGATCGGAAGGCCCGAGATATGTCTTTCATGGTGGGGGAGAAGGTTCTGCTGAAGGAATCACCCATGAAGGGTGTTATGCGGTTCGGGAAGAGGTGCAAGTTGAGTCCCCGGTTCATTGGGCCTTTTTAGATGCTTCAGAGGGTTGGGGAGGTGGCTTATAGACTTGCCTTTCCACCCTGCTTATCGAATGTTCATCGGGTATTCCATGTTTCCATTCTCCGGAACTATATTGGTGGCCCGTCTCATGTATTGGATTTCAGCACGGTTCAGCTTGAGGGTGATATGTCTTATGAGGTAGATCTAGTTGCTATTTTGGGTCGTCAGGTCAAAAGATTAAGTTCTAAGGATATAGCTTCAGTGAAGGTGCAGTGGAGAGGGTAGCCGGTGGAGGAGGCTACTGGGAGACCGAGCGGGAGATACAGAGCAGATATCCTCACTTATTTGAGATTCTAGGTATGTTTCTAGACCCTTTCAAGGACGAACATTTGTTTAAGAGGGGGAGAATGTAACGACCCGGCCGGTCGTTCCGTGAGATTTTCCCTATTTTCCCTGTTTCTGCTTTATTATGTGTTGCTTAGCGGGAGTGGTCGTGGTGAGAAATGAGACCCTTAGTCTCTTGAGTTGGCTTAATAATTAGAAAAGTCAACCGGAAGTTGCTTATAGGTAAACGACCTCGAAATGTGGATTTTATGGCTCGGATAGCTTCGTTAGGTGATTTGGGACTTAGTAGTGTGTTTTGAATGTTTTTCGGAGGTCCGGAATAGAATTAGGCTTGAATTGGCAAAATTGGAATTTTGGCGATTTCCGATCAGCAGTGGTAAATTAGCTATCGGGGTCAGAATGGAATTTCGGAAGTTAGAACAGGTTCGTAGTGTCATTTTGGATGTGTGTGCAAATTTTCAGGTCATTCGGACGAGGTTTGGTTAGTTTCGGCATCGTTGGTGAGTTTTGGAAGTTTGAAAATCCTTAGGCTAGAATCATGGGTTGATTTGGTGTTTCGATTTTATTTTGGGTCTTCCGAGGGTTCGACTAGGTTCGGGTGATCAATTGTGACTTGTGGGTACCATTGGTTGAGGTCCCAAGGGCCTCGGGGTGAGTTCAGATGGTTGTCGGATTGATTTTTGGCACTTAAGGAATGCTGGTGTTGCTGTTCTATGATTTCTGCAGATGCGGATAGGTGGCCGCAGGTGTAGTCACCGCAGGAGCGGAATAGGCGTCGCATGTGCGGAGTTTGGGCTGGTGGAGGTTAGTCGCGAAAGCGAAACGAGTACCGCACCTGCGAGCCCGCAGGTGCGGTTGGATGACTGCAGATGCGGAAAGACCGCAGGTGCGGTTTCACTGGGCAGATCATATAAATAGTAGCCTTCGCGAATTTTGGCTTATTTCATCAAAAATTTCATACGGGTTGGAGCTTGTGGGAGCGATTTTAAGAGGGAATTTCGTGGAGGTAAGATTTTTGGACCTAAAACTCATTTCTATGGTGTTATTTGACTGATTAGAGGTGAAATTTATGGAAATTAGTGACTAAATTTGGGGGATTAGGACTTGAGAATTGGAGACTTAAATTGAGGAATTGAGGGGTCATTTGTGATTGGATTATGATATATTTTATATGTATGAACTCGGGAGAACGTAAGGATTCTAGTTTTGTGATTTTTATCGGAATCCGAGAAATGAGCTCGGGGGTCAGGTTTGGCCAATTTCGGGGTTTTGGTTAAATTTGATAATTTTCGAGTGGGCTTTGTTCCTTTAGCGTATACTGATGATATTAATCTGGTTTTGGTTGTATTCGGAGCAATTGGAGGCCGATTGGAGAGGCAAAGGCATCGCAGATTAGTATTTTGGCCAGTTTGAGGTAAGTAATGATGGTAAATCTAGACCAGAGGGTATAAAAACCCTGGTATTTCATATTGTTGTGATAAATGAGGTGACACACATTCTAGGTGACGAGCGTGTGGGCGTGCACCGGTAGGGATTGTGACATGGTCCATCTCGTAGAGACTATTAAGCCGCGTATTTGATTTGAAATCATATGATATCCCGTATTTTTTATATTGATACTATATTGGGGTTGTACGCCATGTTTGGGTCCTCGTGCCAACCTGTTTGGACCCTCGGGGGGTATTTTACTACCATTCTCACACTGATTGACAGAAAATATAAACTCATTCATGTTTTATACATGTTCACTGTTTATTCATGTTTATCACTTCGTTTTTAATTAATGAAAGATATTTTGTGCTGACTCCCCATGATTTGTGATGAGTTGCAAGAGTGGCTTGTGAGGATGATGATTGAGTGAGGCTGAGACCCGAATTTTGAGCATAGTGATGGATCGAGCTGCACGCCGCAACATATTATATATATATATATATATATATATATATATATATATATATATATATATATATATATATATATATATATATATATATATATATATATATATATATANATAAACTCATTCATGTTTTATACATGTTCACTGTTTATTCATGTTTATCACTTCGTTTTTAATTAATGAAA
The DNA here is from genome assembly GCA_005239495.1 of Nicotiana undulata. NCBI lineage: Eukaryota > Viridiplantae > Streptophyta > Magnoliopsida > Solanales > Solanaceae > Nicotiana > Nicotiana undulata. The sequence goes on from ML280826.1 coordinate 60,378, forward strand.
GATATTTTGTGCTGACTCCCCATGATTTGTGATGAGTTGCAAGAGTGGCTTGTGAGGATGATGATTGAGTGAGGCTGAGACCCGAATTTTGAGCATAGTGATGGATCGAGCTGCACGCCGCAACATATTATATATATATATATATATATATATATATATGGATCAGGGTGCACGCCACAGCGAGATTTTGGATCGGGCTGCACCCTCCAGCGATACAGCGCTTGCGCTGTAGGAGCCCTTCCGGAGTATGTACACCCCCATAGAGCGCAATCGATTATTATTTGGATCGGGTTGCACGTCGCAACGGATATTATATGGATCGGGCGGCATGCCGCAGCGGTTATACATGTTGAGTGAGAGTGCTGAGTGTGAGCATTGACTTATGATGTGGAGTCACGAGTGACTGAGAGGCTTGCCCGTGAGGCTTTATTTGCGAGTGACATTGTGCCCTAGGGGCTGATATCTTTATGAAACTATGGTTTTCACTCTTCTTTACACTGAGCCTCTAATGAAAAATTTTAACAAGCCTTTAAAAGGGAAACTTGGAACTTTTATGAAAATATTCGGAGAATAGATTCCTGACTTGCTGTATTTATTGTATTGTTGTTTATCATATGATTTTACTTGATTTTATATGCTCGTCACTACACTCAAGTCTTTAGTTATAAATGATGCTTAGTGAGTTGGCGTACCCACGCTATTCCCTGCACCTTGTGTGCAAATTCAGGTGCAGGGTCTGAGCGCTAGCTGTTTCACATTCTCTTGGAGCTTGTTCGGGGATTTTGAGGTAGTTGTTCGGCGTCCGCAGCATGCCCTCTTCCCTTCATATTCTGTCATTTATATCTATTCCTAGAACTGATTGTAGTAATAAAATAGTGTCACATTGTATCGCTTCTTAGATGCTCATTACGGTTGACTCCAGATGTTTAGGGTTGTGTTTAAACATTTGACTATTTTTAATGTTTGGAAAAATGATTAAAGCAGAACTTTAATGGAATATGGGATTACTTATGTATTAAACGGAAAGTCTTATATGTTATTTCGTAGTGGATTGGCTTCCTAGTATCATGATAGGCGCCATCACGGCCATCTTAGGTTTGGGGTCGTGACACTCCCAAAGGCTATAAAGTTAGGAACAAATTCACTTTTATTCAACTCTGTCATGCGATTATTGTTATCTCAATACTGATTGAACTCTTCTATTCTTATTCTCTCGCAGATGGTGAGAACACATACCGCTTCTTCCGATGATCAACAGAAGGATCCTCCAGCAGCAGCTCCTACGAGGGGCACAGGCTGAGGCCGTGCAAGAGGCCGAGGCAGGGGTAGGGCTTAGCCCAAGGCCCGAGTAGCAGCTCCAGCTGCGGAGCTTCCAGTAGAGTTCGACGAGGAGGTTCCATCTCAGACCGTTCTAGCAGGACCAGCTCAGGTCTTAGAGGGGTTTATTGCCACCCTGGTGCTTCAGGATGCCTTGGTCTGATTAGTGGTCCTTATGGAAAGTGTGGCCCAGACTGGCGCATTTCCCATGGCACCAGCTGTATCTCCGGCTGGAAGAGCAGCCCCGACTCCTGCCACCCACACCCCGGAGCAAATGGCTCCCCAGTTTCAGACTCCGGCAGCCCATCCAGTTGGAGTAGTTCAGTCGGTTGCTGCTGCACCGCCCGGTGATGGGGAAGCTATGTCCTCCGAAGATTTGTGAAGATTGGATAGGTTTACCAAACTTTTCCCAATTCATTTCAGCGGTTCCACTTTAGAGGACCCCCAGAAGTGCCTTGATAGCTGCCATGAAGTTCTTCGGAACATGGGTATATTAGAGACCAATGGGGTCGACTTTGCTGGTATATTGATGACCGATTCCGCCAAGAAATGGTGGATATATTATTTATTGACCAAACCAGCTGGGTCGCCTTCTCTTACTTGGGATCAGTTCTCACATCTCTTCCCAGAGAAGTTTCTGCCTATCACTACGAGAGAGGAGCACCGCCGTCAGTTCGAGCGTCTCCAGTAGGGCAGCATGACTGTTACTCAGTATGAGACTTGTTTCGTGGATTTGGCCCGTCATGTTATTATGTTTTTCCCCACAGAGAGAGAGAGAGAGAGAGAGGGTGAGGAGGTTTATTGAGAGTCTTACTCAGCCTATCAGATTGCAAATGGAAAAGGAGACGGGGAGCGAGATCTCTTTCCAGGATGCGGCCAATGAGGCCAGGTGAGTTGAGATGGTTCTTGGATTGGGGGTTTAGGGGTCAGACAAAATACCTCTCTATTCCGGTGGATTCAGCGGTGTCTCCTCTGGAGGGCGGGGTACTTATGGTAGAGGCCATCCTTCCAGGACATTTCATTCAGCACTTCAGGAATCCCACGATGCCCCAGGTGGTCGTGGACCTTATATGCCTTATTCTGATCATCCAACTCCTATCAGTGCACCTCCTCTTCAGAGTTTTTAGGGTGGTTATTCAGGTCGACAGGGTCAGTTTGCCGGCCAACAGTCTCAGCAGTCTAGGTCATGTTTTACTTGTGGTGACCCAAGGCACATTGCTAGATATTGCCCTCGTGCGTCGACTACTTCACAGTACCAGAGTTCTCGTGCAATAGTTCCGGCACCAGCTTCCGCACCGCCTGCCCAACCGGCCAGAGGTAGGGGTCAAGTAGCCAGAGGTAGGGTTCAGGTAGCCAGAGGTAGGGGCCATATTTTTAGAGGTGGAGTTCGGGCCACTAGATGTGGAGGCCCGCCAGTCAAAGGTCGTCCTAGAGACATGGTTCAGGGTGGTGGGGCCCAGCCTTGATGTTATGCCTTTCTAGCCAGACTTGAGGCTGAGTCATTTGATGTTGTTATCACAAATACTATTTCAGTTTGCAGTAAATATGCTTCTGTTCTATTTGATCTGGGTCTACTTACTCATATGTGTCATCTTATTTTGCTTCATATTTGGTTGTACCTCATGTTTCCTTGAGTGCCCCGGTATATGTGTCCACACTTGTAGGGGATGCTATTGTTGTAGATCGTGTATATCGTTAATGTGTGGTCACTATTGGGAGTCTTGAGACCAGTGTATACCTTATACTCCTTTATATGGTTGATTTCGATGTTATGTTGGGCATGGATTGGCTGTCACTGTATCACTCTAATTTGGACTGTTAAACCAATATAGTGACCTTAGCCTTGCCAGGGTTACCTCGATTAGAGTGGAAAGGGAATCCTGGTCATTCTTTCAGCAGGGTTATTTCTTATATGAAGGCTCGGTGTATGGTCGAGAAGAGGTGTCTGGCATATTTGGCTTATGTTTGTAATTCTAGTGCGGAGGTTCCTTCTATGGATTCTGTGTCTGTTGTTCGTGAGTTTCCAGAGGTATTTCTTGTAGACCTGTCGGGGATGCCATCCGATAGGCATATTGACTTTTGCATTGATTTGGCTCTAGGCACTCAGCCTATTTCTATTTCTCCATACCGGATGGCCCCATCAGAGTTGAAAGAATTGAAGAAACAGTTGCAGTATTTGCTTTATAAGGGCTTCATTAGACCTAGTGTCTCGCCATGGAGTGCGCCGGTTTTGTTCGTGAAGAAGAAGGATAGATCTATGAGGATGTGTATAGATTATCGGTAGTTGAACAAAGTCACTATCAAGAACAAGTATCCTTTATCGAGGATTGATGATTTATTTGATCAGCTTCAATGTGCCAAATCAATTCTTTCAGTTGCGAATTAGGGCATACGATGTCCCTAAGAAAGCTTTTCGGACGTGGTATGGGTACTAGAGGTTCTGGTGATGTCCTTTGGGTTGACCAATACCCCCGCAGCATTTATGGACTTGATGAATCGAGTTTTCAAGCCTTACATGGATTCCTTTGTGACTGTGTTTATTGATGACATCTTGATATACTCCCGCAATTGGGAGGAGCATGAGCAGCACCTCCGGATAATGCTCTAGACTTTGAGGGACAGACAATTGTATGCTAAATTTTTGAAATGCGAGTTTTAGTTGGATTTAGTCGCTTTCTTAGGTAACGTCGTATCAACAAAAGGTATTCAGGTGGATCCTAAGAAGATTGAGGCAGTCAAGAACTGGCCTAGACCTACTTTAGCCACGGAGATCAGGAGCTTCTTGGGTTCAGCTGGTTATTACTGTCAGTTTGTGGAGGGGTTTTCATCTATAGCATCCCCAATGACCAGGTTGACCCAGAAGGGTGTCCCATTTAGATGGTCGGACGAGTGCGAGGCTAGCCTTCATAATCTCAAGACAACTTTGACTACAGCATCGGTGTTAGTATTACCATCAGGTTCAGGATCTTACACGGTGTATTGTGATGCCTCCCGTGTTCGGCTCGGAGCGGTATTAATGTATGAGGGAAGGGTGATTGCATATGCATCTCAGCAGTTGAAAGTTCATGAGAAGAATTACCATGTTCATGATTTGGAGCTGGCAGCCATTGTTCACGCGCTGAAGAATTGGAGGCACTATCTTTATGGCATGTCGTATGAGGTTTTCATGGATCATCGCAACCTTCAAAATTTGTTCAAGCAAAAGGATCTCAATTTGAGGCAGATAAGATGGTTGGAGATATTGAAATACTATGATATCACTATATTGTATCATCCGGGAAAGGCCAATGTGGTGGCCGACGCATTGAGTAGGAAGGTAGTGAGTATGGAAAGCCGTGCGTTCATCCCATTCAGTGAGAGACCTCTAGCTTCAGATATTCAGACTTTGGCCAATCAGTTTGCGAGGTTGGATATTTCAGTGCCCAGTTGTTTTCTAGCGTGTACACTTGCTCGGTCTTCCTTGTTTGAGCGTATCAGAGATTGGCAGTATGATGACCCTCACTTGATGGTCCTTAGGGACACCGTTCGGCACGGTGGTGCCAAGCAGGTCAACGTTGGAGATGACGCCATTTTGAGGATGTAGGGTCGTGTATGTGTTCCTATGTTGATGGGCTTCGTGAGTTGATCCTTGGGGAGGCTCACAGTTCTCGGTATTCTATTCACCAGGGCACTGCCAAGATATACCAGGACCTGCGGCAGCATTATTAGTGGATGAGGATAAATAAGTATATAGTTGCTTATGTGGCTCGGTGCTTGAATTATTAGCAGGTGAAGTATGAGCATCAGAGACCCGGTTGCTTGCTTCAGCGGAAGGAGATTCCTGAGTGGAAGTGGGAGCATATCACTATGGACTTTAATGTTGGACTCCCACGGACTCAGAGGAAGTTCGATGATGTGTGGGTTATTGTGGTTAGGCTGACTAAGTCAGCGCACTTCATTCCTATGGCAGTTACCTATTCCTCGGAGCGATTGGCAAAGATTTATATTCGGGAGATTGTACGTCCTCACGATGTGCCCATGTCTATCATTTCTGATCGAGGTACGCAGTTTACCTCGCACTTTTGGAGGGCAGTTCAGCGTGAGTTGGGCACGCGAGTTAAGTTGAGCACAACATTCCATCCTCAAACGGACACCCAGTCTGAGTGTACTATTTAGATCTTGTAGGATATGCTCCGCGCTTGTGCTATAGACTTTGGAAGATTGTGGGATCGGTTCTTGCCCCTTACAGAGTTCGCCTACAACAACAGCTACCAGTCGAGCATTCAGATGGCTCCCTATGAGTCATTATATGGTAGACGGTGCAGGTCGTCGGTTGGGTGGTTTGAGTTGGGCGAGGCTCGGTTTTTGGGTACAGATTTAGTACAGGAAGCCTTGGACAAGGTCAAGATTATACAGGATCAACTTCGTACATCACTGTCCAGGCAAAAGAGTTATGCCGACCGTAGAGTTCGTGATGTGGTATTCATGATTGAGGAGAGAGTATTGCTTCGGGTATCACCCATGAAGGATTTCATGAGGTTCAGAAAGAAGGGAAAGTTGAGCCCTAGGTATATCGAGCCTTTTGAGATCCTCGAGAGAGTGGGGGAGGTGGCCTATAGACTTGCGTTGCTTCTAGGGTTATCATCAGTTCATCCAGTATTCCATGTGTCCATGCTCCGAAAGTATCATGGTGACCCGTCCCATGTATTAGATTTCAGTTCTATCCAGTTGGACAAGGATTTGACTTATGAGGAGGAGTCAATAGACATTCTAGAGCGGCAGGTTCGTCAGCTGAGGTCGAAGAGTTATCCTTCGGTTCGAGTGCAGTGGAGAGGTCAGCCTGTTGAGGCAGCTACTTGGGACTCCGAGCCAGACATGCTGAGTAGATATCCCCACTTGTTCGCCAGATCAGGTACTTTTCTATGTTTCTTCGAGGACGAACGTTTGTTTTAGAGGTGGAAATTGTTATGACCCAAGGGGTCAACTTGTGTTTTAGGACTCTATTTTGCACTTTTTAGACTTTAAAACCTTATTTTTATCCTCCTCGATTTACGTGCACAGTCCGGGCATAATTTTGAAAAGCCTTTATGTGGAAAAATTTAAGAAACAATAATATTTGGAATTTAAAAGTGATTTTTAGTTGGCCTTGGTCGATGTTTTGAGTAAACGGATTCGGACCCGTGTTCCGACGGTCCCGGTGGATTCGCAGTAAAATATGGGATCTAGGCGTATACCCGAAATCGAATTTCGAGATCCCTAGCCCGGAAAATGAATTTTGGACTAAAATTGAATTTCAGAAAATTAATGGTTTTGAAGAATTTGCTTAATGCTTGACTTTGACGGTATCGGTCCGTATTTTAATTCTGGAATCCGGTACAGGTCTGTTATTATATCTAAACCTTATCTGTGAAATTTGGTGAGGAACGGAGTTTATTTGACGTAATTCGGACCTTCGGTTGAGAAGATAGTAAATATAAAGTGTTCTTGAGAATTTTGTGTGTTTTAGTGCTAAATTCGTAGTTCAGGGTGTTATTTTGGCGATTTGATCGCACGAGCAAGTCTGTATGATGTTTTTAGACTTGTGTGCATGTTTGGTTTGGATCCCCAAGGGCTCGGGTGCCATTCGAGCGATGCGGTAGTTGAGCTAAAACTCAACAAAGGCTACTGGTGCACCAGATTTGGTAAGCCTGCAACTGCGAGCCTTTGGTCGCAGGTGCGAGCGACAGCCAGCAAGTGCGACCCAGGCCTTCCGCAGATGCGGACTCCTCCTCGCAGGAGCGGGACCACAGAAGCAGAACTACTTCCTTAGTTATGGCCCTAGTGGCCCATCTCCTTTCCAAATAAGTGGACGTCATGTCCGCACGTGCGGAGCCGCAGGTGCGACCAAAGCACCGCAGGTGCGAAGGTCGGGCAGTGAGTTCATTTAATTCTAACTCCAGCCATTTTTCTTCTTATTTTCAAAAGGGTAGGAGACCTAGGGCGATTTCTCAAAGGCATTTTCTTCCCCAAATCATGGGTAAGTGTTCCTTAACTTGTTTCTTTCAATCTTTTACTTCTTTTTACAAAATTTCAACCTAAAATCAATTTCATGGTAGAAATTGGAGGTTTGGGTAGAATTAGAGATTTTTGGGAAATTGGACCTCAATTTGTGGTTGGATTTCGAAACTAATTACATATTCTGGCTCGGGGATGGATGGGTAAACGAATTTTTGTCCGAACCTCGAGTTTTGACCAAGCAGGTCCGGGGTTGGTTTTTGACTTTTTTTGGGAAATTCAGGATATCTGTAATTATTCATTGAAGTTGATTCCTTTAGCGATAATTGTTGGTATTAAGTTAATTATGACTAGATACGAGTGGGTTGGAGGTGAATTCTATAGGAAAAGCGGTACTTGAGCAGTGAGTGGCCTGCGGATCGAGGTAAGTATCGTGTCTAACTTTGGCTTGAGGGAATAGGTATTATGTGTTTATTTGTTACGTGTTTGATTGTTGAATAAAAAGTATAGGTGAGGTGACGAGCACCTATGAGTTGTTGTTGAGTCATAGCATGCGAGTAAATTTTACTCTTGTAAATTTTATAGTTTTTAATCATATTATCCGTGCTTAGTGTTGTCATTTGTAAATGTTGGGTGACTTATATCCGGTTTTACCGAGATTTGGTAACTTTTGAATATTGGCTCAAGGTTGAGATTTATATTGTAAAATTAAGCATTGATGAAATACTGGGTTCTTTGTGATATTCCCGTGTAAATTTTATAGTTTTTAATCATATTATCCGTGCTTAGTGTTGTCATTTGTAAATGTTGGGTGACTTATATCAGGTTTTACCGAGATTTGGTAACTTTTGAATATTGGCTCAAGGTTGAGATTTATATTGTAAAATTAAGCATTGATGAAATACTGGGTTCTTTGTGATATTCCCGTCTATCCATTGTTATTGATTCTTTGATTGGTGAGGAGGAGTGTAAAGCACAAAGGTGATGTCGTGTCATGCATTATTTATATTGTGAGTAAGAGTGTAAAGCACGAAGGGTGATGTCGTGCCATGTTTTGTGAGTGTTAATGCACGAAGGGTAATGGCGTGCCATGATTTGTGAGTGATAAAGCATGAAGAGTGATGCCGTGTTATATTATGAGAGGTTTAATGCACGAAGGGTGATTCTGTGCCCTTCTATTTATTTATTTGGTGAGGTTGAAGGTAAAAGCACGATGGGTGATGCCGTGCAAATTTCCTTTGCTGTTTTATTTGCTTAATTTGTTTAAGGATTATTGTTTAATTCTGTCTTATCCTTGTTTCTCACTCCTTATATTGTAATCCCTCACTGTATGTCCCCTTCCCATTATTTTCTGCTTTATTTCTTTTATTATTGTTGTTTCCATTAGCATGATTATATTGTTCATGTTATATGTGGGTGTCTTGTCCTAGCCTCGTCACTACTTCGCCGAAGATTGGCTCGACACTTACCAGTACATGGGGTCGGTTATACTGATACTGTACTATGCACTTTTTGTGCAGATCCAGGTATCGATCGGAGCTGATTCTGAGATCGTAGCTGACTTCTGCGCAGGAGACCCAAGGTAGATCTGCCGGCTTCCGCAGATTCCTAGAGTCCCCTCCTATATACTCATTTACTGTTTTTCTTTAGTTCATAAACAGTTGCACATTTTTCTTTCAACCAAATACTTGTAGTTAATCATAGTAGTTCGTGAGTTGTGACTCCAAATCATGCGTAGTTAGACATATAAATATCATAAGTGTCGTGTTATTATACAAATTTCGTTTCTTATTTTTGGTATCATGTGTTGAATTGTAGTGGATCTCCGTTTAATATTTTTATGTTGTAAATCTCTAATGTTGGTTTGTCTAGCAAGTGCAGCGTTAGGCACCATCACGATCCCGATGGTGGGAATTCGGATCGTGACACTTACTAAGTTGAACGAATTAACAGAATCATTATTTTTATAAAAGTAAAAGAAAGAGGAGGGGCTGTCTTAAGGAAACAACCCTTTGACTCTAGTTTGAATTACCAGAATTTCGGTTCAAGACCTTGAAATGAAAAACTTGTTTGGTAAGAGTACTTCACCCCCCTTAGTGAACCTACATAGCGCAAAATCGGATTAATTAAGCTACTGAGTTAAACGGCGGCATCCTTTAGTTGAGTGATCAGTAACTTGCCTGTGGATTTGTACTACTCCCGTGAAGTACTAAATTATCCTATATATATCATTGCACCTTTAACACAACAACAACAACAACAACAAACTCAGTGCAACTTCACAACTGAAGTCTTGAGAGAATAATATTTATACAGATCTTACCCTTGTCTTATATAAAAGTAAAAAGATTGTTTCCGATAAACCCTCGTCTAACACCAATATCATATAAACTAGGCCAACAATATTATGATATTGCTTTAATGCACCTATCACACCAATGCCATACTTGACAGGATATCTTAATGTACTTTGCTACTTGGTAAAATGCCCGGCACCATTAAAGCTTATTGACAACGAATTTGTCGGAGGGGTATGCTACTCTGATTGGCTTGCAAATGTAGTGGTAGTTTGCAGGAAAAAAAATAAATGTTGCCATCTACGCACAGATTTTATTGATTTGAATAAGAGTATCGTCACACCTATTATGTAGGGTTTTTTTCCTTATCAACGTCCAATGTGAAACTTTATTCGCACGTTCGACAACAACATAGAGCTCAATATGGCATTTTTGATACCCAAGTTTGATGGTATATTAGGTCTTGAATTCCACAACAAACTTGATTTTGGTCAATCTCGAAATAAAGTAAAAGGACATGACTAAAATATCTATTCCAAGTAATTTTCATGTAATAACAAGCAGTAGATAATTCAAGTAAAACACACAACTTATATTAGCTTAAACTCTTGAACATGCGTCCAACTCGAAATGCTGTACTGCTAAAAAATGGTGATCCTGCAATTGCTATAACTAAATAGAAATCTTGATAATTATGTTCACAAGCATGTTATTGGGGGTAAAGTTGAATTGGCTTGTCCATGAGCATTATTACAAGATACAAGAGTTTGTTTTTCAGGCAAAACTGAGGTTATATTAATTTTCTCAAATACTAAGTTGGTGCAAGCTGTGCAGTTGTCACTGCAATTCAGATTTATAGCTATTTTGCTTGGTGTTGTCCCAAATATATTCGTGTATGTTACATTACTCACTTGGACTGCATTTGGCTGCACAAAATATAATATGGATTAATTATCAGTTAAAAATATAATAAGTTCCCTTTTATTTAGAATTCGAGGGTTTTCACATTTCTTTATGTTTACCTCAACTCCACAATCATGAGCACCGTTGCAATAGAATTGGTCTATAATGATGGGATTACGAACATTTGTGAGGTTGATATTCTCAAAATTTATAAATCTGGCATAGCCCATACCACCCTGAAAAGGCATCGGTAAGACTTTTTTAGAGAAATGATAGGTTAAAGTTACAATATTTACAAAATGATGAATTTATTATTTCCTCCTTTTTGGGGGGTTTCATAAGTAATCATCCACAAATAAAAATAAAAATAAAAAATAAAAACCACCTGCCATGTTTTGATTCTTACACCATTTTGTGTTCCTTGGAGGGTACAATTTGTTACATTTATATTCTCCACAGCAGCAAAAGTCTCATTAATTCCTAGGCTTCCTACACTGCAGAAAAAAAAGGGAGTGCAAGAAAGATTTCATTAAAACAAAAATTATACCGAATAAAAATCGGCTAGTTCAGAGGGTCCAATCTATTCTGTCAAAAACAAAAAGAGAAATTTAGGTCAACTTTTACCTTATACCATGTCCTGGTCCACATGAAATACCAGTAATATTGATATCAGAACATCCCGTATTGATCGAAATGCAATCATCACCTATTTGTATCAATATTTTTTGTTACGAAAATTAATCAACTTAAATCTTATCGAAAGAATTAAAAAAAGTACAACCTTAAGACATTGCTAATAGTACATTAAAATTGTAGTTACCTGTTTGAAAAGTGGAATTCAGAATTTGAACTTGAGTAGTAGACATAGAGAGGTCAATACCATCAGTGTTGGGGCTATCTTCAGGTGCAGTTATAGTGATATTGGAGATATTTACCCCTGTGCTAAAAGTAATGCTTATATGGTTTCTTGAACTATTAACAAGGTTCAGTCCACTCAATTGAAGATCATTACAAAAATTAAAGTGCATAGCCTGCAAAATGAAAACAATTAGTAGGCTAAATTAATCAATAATTACGAAAAAGGTTTAAGCAATTCAGCGACCATCATAACCACTTGTAACCTTAACACTTTCAAAAATACAAATTGTCTTACCGTTGGCTTGTGGCAAGTCCCATTGACCTAGCAAAAAAAAAACACTTTGTCAAATTCCTTAAAAACTCTCTTTTTCTTCGAATAATTAACAAGATATGTAAAAAAAAATGCAATTCAACATCAAAAATCAAGAGATTATTAGATTTCAAACTCTTAATATTTTAGTTTAAATTATATTGTAACCTCTTGAACATTGAATTAGAATATTTCGAGTGCGAGCTCTAAACATACCTTCTGAGGGGGACCAGAAATATTCCACCAGGTAGCACCTTGACCATTAATTTGACCAGTGCCATTGATGATAAGACCAGATATCCCAGTGAAATAAAGCCAACTATCATTTTCACATCCTACCCATTCTGTTATATTTTGAGGTGCCGTAATATTCCCTAAAACCTGTTAAAATTCAAAAATAACATTACAATATTTAGTTTCGAAAATAATTAAATTAATATCTCTCCAATTACCTGCCAAAAAAAAACTATAGAATCCGCCAATTCTTTTAAGGAAAGTTATTTCTCCCTTTTGTTCCTTTTTTTTAACTTTTAAAACATTTCATAGTAAACCAAATCGAATGAAACATATATTTAATTAGTAAGTGAAGTTTAATTTCTAACAAATATTTCTGGGGTATATATCTCCTAATTAAAGAATAATGCATATTTTATTTGGAGATGAGGAATATAAAACAAACTTGCAAAAGTGTAGCATTTTACCTGTATATTAATAGTGGCAGAATTGCAAGGGCCTTGAAATAATATAGGGCTCAACAAGAATAACTTTTCACTTGGTATGTTCATCGTTGGATTTTCACAATCATAGCATACATCTATCCAAGCTTGTTGAAAAGCCTTCAAAATGGAGATTAGAACAATACACAATTAATCAAATTATAAGATGTGAGAACTAATTATAAAAATAAATAATTTACTTGAGAATCGTCAGTTACTCCATCTCCAATAGCACCATAAGTTGTGACATCAAAAATAGCAGCTAGACCTTTGTGCAGAATAAATGAAGTAACAAAAACTAGAAAGATGGAAACTCTGTCCTGCAAAAATGTATTGTTACAATAATAACTTAATATAAGAAATTTTTTAGAAAAATATTGTTACAATAATAACTTGATAGAAAAATAAAAATAAACAATGAAACCCATGTTAACTCACCATGACAAACTTAAAGTGGTATTGTCAAATGGATGATTAATATTTGTTGCCTTCTTATGCCTTTTATATATATAGGTAAATTAATTCTTTACTTTAAACATAATGTATTTGACTATTTACCGTATCCTCTCTAAATTTCGGCTGATATAAGAGAATCAAGTGGATCTCTTACTTTTATGGAAAACAAAGTAGAGAAAGTAAATAATTTGCCAAAGGTTTGTTTCATCAACATATTTTCTTTTATAGTTCCGTTAAGTAAAGTTTATAATTCCGATATGTTAAACAATAAAGAGTTACCAACATGTCTTGCGTAATAAATTGCCAATGATTTGTTTCATAAAGAGATTTTCTTTTATAAGTTCGTTCCAAAGTAAAGTTTATAATCCCGGTATGTTAAATAACTAATGAAAAATAATGAGTTACCAACATGACTTGCATATCAATTTTGAAACAGTTTTGTCTATCCAAATAAAGATGGATGCACTAAGAGACATGTATTAATTATATATCAATAAAAGAACAATTAACTTAAATAGACACTCACTTAATTGCTTGAATTAAAAATAATCGATGAATATATAATACATGTATAATATAACGACAACAAATTTCTCTAACTTTAAATGACTCTTGATGTATGACTGGTTCTATTTATATTATCACTAGTAATTTTGAATGAACATTTAAATACGAGATAAAGCATATTTTTAATAGATTTACATAAACTCTTTAAGTATTATTTAATCTAAGAATTAGATTCTTTGCCAAAGTTATTTTAAGAAGAACGCGGGTTTCTAATAATCAAAAGATATAAAAATAATTGCAAATAGATTTGTAAAAAAGCAGTAATGATGCGCAAAAGTAAGTGCATTTCAATAATGGTTCGAATGTGTCCTTACAAGTTATATTTTACTCCTTTATATAAGGAATTTCTTAATATAACGTCTACTCTTTTCAGTAATTGAGCATTAATGACTAATAATGGCATTAATATAACGTTACAATGACTAATCGTAACTGTTGCGTGAAGATTATGTAAAGTTTGGCTCATTGATTGAAGATCCTCGAATCTGCCCCTTTATTCTGTCTTGATTCATTCTGACCGTACCTCTTCTTCTCCTCAATTAGGTTGAGATTCCCTTATCTGATTGCCCCGTGGGTATGCTGTTCCGACCCTTTTTGTCTTGTACCTCTTCAGAAAGTCTCGTCCAGTTGTCATGTTTCCATTGCTCCAAATGGATTGATGAGTCATCATAATTAGTACACGTTGAAGCTTATTTTTACCAATACAGATAGTCCCCCCACTTACCATTTATCGATTTAATATTTGGTAAGTAGATACTCATTTATGGAGGGAACATTTTGCCGCCCCTTCACTCGTACCTTCTCTGAATGTATGCGTCTCTTGTCACTTCCATTTAATGCTCGTGCCACGTGGCGTTCCCGGATTGGTTCTGCAATTATTCGGCGCCTTTTAGGGCTTTTTGCAGTTGCACCAGTCTCGAAGTTACAACTTCAATTATAATTTTCACATCATTGTTTTTCCATTTTTTTAAGGTTGCCTTTGAGTATAAATACCTCTTTTCCTTTCTTTACTTTCACGGAAAACTTCTAACCTTCTTTCTTTATTTGTAAATTCTTCATCTTCGTAAATATGTATTCTTCAAACCATCAATCTAAAAAGGTCATCATTGTAGATGAACTGACTCATTCTTCTGCTCAAACGCGGAGTAGGAGGGGCAGTAGGCTTAGGAGCTTAAGTTCTACTCCTTCCAGGGGTTCTTCTTCTTATTCTTCTCCCCCGCCATCTTCTAGGTCTAACATTCCTTCGTCTTCTTCGAGGGCTAGGGCTTCTAGATCTTCATCAAAGAGTAGAGAACATAATGAACTGCTTCGCGAGCCGAGAGTCGATGAGATTGTTCCTGCGGAGTTTTCTTTTGCCAAGGATAGTCAGGCCATGAGTGAGAAGCTTTCTTAAATGTCATCACATGATAGTGCTGTCCTTTATCCTACCCAAATAACAGAGGGCTTAGTGTCTCTTGTATGCAGGGATTGTTATTGGAAGCTTGATTTTCCTGTTGTTGTTCTCAACGATAACAACAGAATAACCTCTTACAAGACTGGGTATTCTTATGTCTATATTTATCCCTTCACATTAGAATTCAAGCCTACCATCGACCCTATTATCATCGAGTTTTATCGATTCTTCAAAGTTTGTCTGGGACAAGTCAGTCCTCTTATTTGGCGATTAGTCGCGTGCCTTAGGTATTTGGCCAATTTAGCTTCCGTACCCTTTACTATTCATCATCTTATACACCTCTATTCTCCGATGTTGTTCCGCCAAGGAGTGTTTACTCTCGCGGCTAGGAGTAAAAGGGTGTTAGTTACTCCAGATGATGACAAACATAGAGGTGGTATGTCTGATATGTTGTTGTCCCTACTTCAGGTTTAGTAGGTGAGGAAAATATCCCATTCCCTGAGAAGTGGAACTTTGCACGTGAGTACACTTTTGCTCACTTTCCTTTTCTTCACTTTTGATGAACTTTCAGTACCGTGATTGTTTCTTCTTCTTTTGCAGCAACCATGGGAACCGTCGAGAATGTCTTCGATTTCTGTGATTGGGTAGAAAAACTTTTGTCAGTCGCTCCTTTAGAAGAACGTTCATAGAAGTACCTCTCTTTGAGGTTTGGTTGGAAGGTGAAGACCCACGGTAAGTGAAGTTTTTTTGTTTTTACTTCTTCTCTTTTTGAGCTTTATCTGACCCCTTTTATTTGGTAGGGTTCCTGCTCGTGGAGTTTCTGTTGCATCTATGTCCGTTTCAAGGCTGTCTCTGGCTAAGGCCCAAGATATCATTGTTGGTTCCTCCTCGTCGAAAAGAAAAGCAAGTGGGTCCAGGACCTTAGATGAGGAAGAGTAGGTTTCGTTGGTCCATAGGTCACGTAGGAGGAGGGTGGTCTCCGATGAAGAAGACGTCTCAACTTCATAATGGTGTAAATGTACAAAAGAGAGATAGGAATTTCACATGTTTTTCTTTGACAATGTTTTGAAGAAAGTTTTTGTATTATTTCGAACTTTTGCAACATTTTACATGTGTTTGTGTATCGTCCATAACTCTTTTGCAACTGCTTTTCTTACAACAGATTTGGTATAAACTTGTAATCGTAACTGTTTTTCTTTTGTAACAGCTTTTTCGAATTAATACAAGGGTATAACTGTTTTCATTTATAACAGTTTTTTAAATAAATATAAGGGTATGAATTTTTACCCGTAATTGTTTTTGTTTACAATCATTTTTGAATAAATACAAGGATAATGCTTTTTTCATCAGTAACTATTTTTATTTACAACAGTTTTGAATAAGTACAAGGATATTGCTTCATCCGTAACTGTTTTCATTTACAATAGTTTTTGACTAAGTACAGGGATGTGCATTTTTATCCGTATCTAATATTCTGCCTTTAACCTAAACATTCGTTTACATTTACGAATATGATTTTTGAAGGTTTTTGAATGTTTTTGAATCAGGCTTTGTGTTTTTTGTCTTTGGCTCTTTGATTTTGCTCATAGTACTTGACTTGTTGGGAAGATGGATCTTCAGCGTTGAGCTTTGGCTTTTTGATAGTCTTCTTTGCTTCTTCTTTGCCTTCTGTACTGTATAGTCCCCCAATTGTTTGAGCTTTGAAGAATAAAATCTCGACCACTTGACTATTCCTTCCTTCCGGTCCTTTTCCTGAAAAGGAAAAACATACGGGACTCGAAGGTATATAGTTTATATGATGAATGCTTAACCCTTTAAAAACGCCCATCAGAAAGTTGCAACCCTATATCGGGAATTCAGTTACTTCCTCGTGTTTATGCAGGTCTAATATCATCATCTGGTGATGGGTTAGCTTTTTGTCTATCGTCTAAAATGGTTAGTATAACTTTAACTGTACAAAAGTAAAATCGAACGTAATGATACCTTCCTTTTACTCAGAAGTAATACTTCTTCACATGAACAGCATTCCAACTGGTTGGTAAGATTCTGTCATCCAAAGTTTCCAGCTCGTAAGCGCCTTTTCCAGCAATGCCACGGATTTTGTAGGGTCCGTCCCAATTTGGATTTAGTTTTTCTGCACCAGCCTCCTTTGTCGATTGGAAGACTTTTTTAAGAACAAAATCCCCAATTTAGAAATATCTGAGGTGAGCTTTTCTATTGTAATATATCTCTATAATTTGTTTTTGGGATGCCATACGTATTAATGCAGCTTCTCTTCTTTGCTCGAGCAAATCCAGATTTGTCCTCAACTCGTCGTTGTTTGTTTCTTCCGTTTTCGTTGTGAATCTCGTGCTTGGTTCGCCGATTTCCACTGGTATTAATGCTTCTTAACCGTAGACAAGCGCGAATGGAGTTTCTCCCGTGGATACTTTTGCAGTAGTTCTGTAAGCCCATAATACTGTCGGTAGCTCGCTAGGCCAGTTTCCCTTGGCTTTTTCCAACCGTTTCTTTAAGTTGTTGACAATGACTTTGTTTGTTGACTCGGTTTGCCCATTATCCACGGGGTGATATGGTGATGAAGTTATTCGCTTTATTTTCCAGCTTTCGTAGAATTCTATGATTTGTGAGCCTATGAATTGTGGGTCATTGTCACACACGATCTCCTTTGGTATTCCAAAGTGACATATTATGTGTCGCCATATGAAGCTTTTCACTTCTTTTTCTCGCACCTGTTTAAAAGCGTCTGCCTCCACCCATTTTGTGAAATAATAAGTTAATACGAGTAAGAACCGTACCTTTCTTTTACCTGGGGGAAGGGGTCCCACTATATCCATGCCCCATTTCATGAATGGCCATGGTTACACCACTGGGTGGAGTAATTCTGCTTGCCGGTGCATATTGTTGGCATATCGCTGACATTTGTCGCATTTAGTTACGAAGTTCTTAGCATCTTCCTCCATTTTAGGCCAATAGTGCCCTGCTTTGATTAGGGTTTTGACTAAGGATCTTTCTCCTGCATGCTTTTCGCAATGTCCTTCGTGCACTTCCTTCATCATGTACTCTGTTTGATTGGGTCCTAGGCATTTTTCTAGGGGGCCTCCAAACATTTTACGGTACAAAGTTTCACGAACTAAGCAGTACCACGCAGCTTTTCGGCGAAGTGCTTGAGTTGCTTTTCTATCTTCAGGCACGATACCGTTCTTCAAAAAGTTTACAATTTCGTTTCTCCAATCCCAGGTTAAATTGTTAAATGTTACCTCATTTTTGTCCTAGTCGATTGCTGAATGAAATAGGTGTATGACAATTGCATTGTCTTTATTTGTTACGTCAGCAACTGCTGCGAGGTTAGCTAATGCATTCGCTTCTGCATTTTCCTCCCTGTGTATTTGCGTAACTTTCCATGACTGGAATTGCCTTGCTAGGTCTCGTACCTTTTCCAGATATTGTTGCATCTGAGCCTCTCTTGCGGTATAAGTCCCCTACATCTGGTTTACCACTAGTTGAGAGTCACTTTTGATCACGATTTGCTCAATTGAGAGTTCTCGTGCCAGTTCAAGCCCTGCAATGACAGCTTCGTACTCTACTTCATTGTTAGTTATGGGATAACATTTAATGGCTTGTTGTATCTTTTGACCCACATGTGATATTAAAACAATTCTCAAGCCGGCTTCTTTTATGTTAGAAGAGTCGTCGATAAATAGGGTCCAAATTCCTAGATTAGCCCTGTTGAAGAGTTGTAACTCTTTTTTCACTTCAGGGATTATACTAGTATTAAAATCAGCGACGAAATCAGCTAAAATTTGAGACATTATCGCAGTCCTAGGCTGATATATTATGTCATGTTCGCTTAATTTTATTGCCCATTTAGCTAATCTCCCTGATAACTCTTGTTTATGCAAAATATTTCTTAGTGGATACGAGGTCACAATAGTGATTGGGTGACATTAAAAGTACGGTCTCAACTTTATAGCTGCCATGATTAGAGCTAAGGCTAATTTTTCTAGATGAGGATATCCAGTTTCAGCATCTAATACTTGCTTACATAATAAATCGGAGATTGTTTACCTTTGTCTTCTCTTACCAGTACTGCACTTACGGCAATTTCTGCAATGGCAAGATAGACATACAACCTCTCCTTTTGGTTTAGACAGCAACGGGGGTTTTGATAGATAGGCCTTCAGATCTTTGAGAGCTTGTTGGCATTCTTCAGTCCATTCGAACTGATTCTGTTTTTTTTTTAACTGAAAAGAATTTAAAACTCTTCTCTGAAGACTTGGAGATAAATCATCCTAAAGCTACAATTGTTCTTGTTAGTCTTTGAACTTATTTTTTGCTCGTAAGTATATCATGTATTTCATCAATAGCTTTAATCTGAGCAGGGTTTACTTCTATACCCATATTTGATACAAGGAAACCCAAAAACTTACCTGATTCAACGCCAAAGGCGCATTTTTCTGGATTTAGTTTCATGTTATACCTGCGCAGGATTTCGAAGGTGATTGAAAGATGTTGGAAATGATCTTCCGCTTGAGTTGATTTTACCAGCATATCATCAATGTATACTTCCATTGTTTTCCCCAAATGTTCCTGTAACATCTTGGTCACTAGCTTTTGATACGTGGCTCCAGCATTTTTCAGGCCAAAAGGCATGAGTTTGTAACAATAAGTCCCCATGTTTGTAATAAAGGAAGTTTTTTCCTCGTATGAGTGATCCATTTTTATCTGATTATAACCAGAATATGCATCTAGAAAGCTTAACAATTCATGACATGCAGTGGCATCAATCATTTGATCTATGTGTGGTAATGGAAATGAGTCTTTGGGGCATGCTTTATTCAAATCTGTGTAATCTACGCATACTCTCCAGTTACCATTCTTTTTTAGTACCGCTACAGTATTAGCTAACCAATTAGGATATTTTACCTCGCGTATTGAACCAATTCTTAAGAGTTTTTGTACCTCTTCATCGATCACTTGGTTCTTGAATGGTCCTTGCTTTCTTTTCTTTTCCTTGATAGGCCCGAAGGATGGATCTTTATTTAGTTTATGAGTCATCACTTCCGGAGGTATACCTGTCATATCTCAATGGGACCAAGCTAAACAATCTGAGTTATCTTTTAAATATTCAATTAGCTTACCTCTTCTTGCGGGGCTTAGCCTCGTGCCTATATGAACATTTTGCTCGGGCTTTTGATCGAATAGTGGGATAGCTTCGAGCTCCTCAATAGTTGTTTTAATATGCTCGTCTTCTTCTGGCTCCTGAATGACATCGGGTCTGAAATCCATGTCTGTATGTGTTGATGTTGCCTCTGTGGTGATTTGTTCATCTTCTCGTGGCTTCCTTCTTCCATACCTATTTGGGTTCCAGTTTCTTCTTTTGTACCTAATTGGGTGATTTCCTCGTCTTTTGACTCTTCCGCTACCTCTTTTTTGTTAGAGTGTACTACTGAATTTATATTCCTTGAGGTCTGCTGATCGCCTCGAATCTGTTGAATTCCCAATTTGGAAGGGAATTTTATTACCTGGTGTAAAGTAGATGGTATTGCTTCCATGTCTTAGATCCATGGTCTCCCCATGATTACGTTGTAAGCCATATCAGTGTCAATGACTTGAAATTTCGTATTTTTGATTACTCCTTCTGCATAGGTACTAAGCTCAATTTCTCCTTTTGTTATGACCGTAGAGTTGTCAAACCCAGATAAGGCTCGTGTTTTTGGGATTACTCGATCCTCCATTAGCATTTCTTCCACAACCCTCAACAAAATGATGTTGGCTGAGCTACCTGGATCAATCAACACTCTTTTTACATTAGTGTCATGTATGAATAGGGATATTACCAGAATCGTTATGAGGAAGTAGCAATCCGTTTACATCTACATTGTCGAATGATATATTGTCTACTTCCATGTCTTCACAAATTCGCTTCCCGTGTGTAATTGTGAATTTTGTTGTTCTTTTGCAGACTACTCCGTTCACCTCCTCTCCTCCATGTATCACATTCAATGTTCTCTTTGGAGATGGTGGTTTTGGGGGCTCTTGCATATTTTTCATATATGCCTGTTTGCCTTTTTCACTAAACAGTTCTGTTAGATAGCCCTGTTTTAATAATTGTTCTACCTCACCTTGCAACAATCTGCAATATGATGTTCTGTGTCCATGATCATATGCAATTCGCACCAGATGTCTGGATTCCTTCTGTTTGGATTCGATCTCATTTCTTTGGGCCATCGAACTTTATCGCCTATGTTTCTTAGTACGGTAATTAATTCAGAAGTACTTACATTGAAGTTGTAGTCTCCGACTCTTGCATTACCTCGGTTCCGTTCCTCCCGATATTTTCTGGATCTTGAGAAGGATGAGTTCGTATCTCTGTTTGACGGTCTATATTCCGATCGTGTTTTTTCAAACCTGGAACGAGTTTCTCGTCCTAAAGGTCCCATATATGGATCGTACATGTTCTTACCTGTTCTCCTTTCTGGTTCGGAGCATCTAGAACTGGCTCGATCCTCAGCTTTTGATTGAGCAATGGTGTCTTCTTCTATTCGTAGCATGGTGTTGTACCTGTTAAGACATCGTTCCATGTTGTGGTTGGGATTTCTCTCAAGCTTTCATTTTGTCTTCTCGTGGCTTTGGAGCTTCTATCATTTAAATTGCTTGCAAACTCTATTGCTGCCCAATTGTCAGGTACCCTTGGTAGCAGAATTCTTTCTCGTTGAAACTTGTCTACAAATTCACGGAGCAACTCCGTGTCTCCTTGTTTTATCTTGAATATGTCTTCCATTCTTTTTTCGACTTTTTGTGCATCGGAATGTGCTTTTATAAAAGAATCTGCAAGCTCAGCAAAAGAGTCAATAGAATTTTCGGGTAGAAGAGAATACCATGTTAGTGCTCCTTTGGTGAGTGTCTCTCCAAACTTCTTGACTAGTATTGATTCAATTTCTTGTTTAGTCAAATCGTTGCTTTTTACTCTTGTAGAAAAGCAGTTACATGATCACGTGGATCGGTTGTCCCGTCGTACTTGGGAATATCAGGCATTTTGAATTTCTTGGGAATAGGCAAGGGTGCTGCATTTGGCTTCCAAGGTTGTTGCGAATATCTATCAACGTCAATGCCTTTGATAACAGGTGGTACTCCAGGAATTTGCTCGATTTGGTCATTTTGTTCCTTCACCTGTTTCTGCAAGTTAGTAATAAAGATTGTAATTCTGGATTACTGGACATACCTGGTCTTGCTTCCAAGGACT
This sequence comes from Nicotiana undulata, assembly GCA_005239495.1. Lineage (NCBI taxonomy): Eukaryota > Viridiplantae > Streptophyta > Magnoliopsida > Solanales > Solanaceae > Nicotiana > Nicotiana undulata. The sequence continues at coordinate 82,411 of ML280826.1, forward strand.
CATTTGGAGTGCCTCTACTTCCTGAGTTTGCTAATCCGGATTGTGGATTTTCCACAATTGTGGTGTTGTTAGGAGGAGGTGTAGGTGATGCAGCTGGTAGTCCCCTCATGAAAGATTGTAAGGCTTGAGTCACATATTCACCAACCATTTGTTGTACAGGATCTTGTTATCATGTTTGTTCATTTTCATTGTGATTATTATTTTGAGTCGTATATCTCTCTAGGGAATGTTCCCTCGAGCCTCGATGGGAACCTGAAGGTGATGGAACTGGAGTTCCAACCCTTTGTTGGTTGTTGTCACTGGCGTTCGACATAATTCACAGAATGTTGTTTGAGAAAAAACAAAGATTATCAGATTTCCGGTAACTGAACCAATTTGTTTAACCAAAGAATTAGATTCTCTGCCAAAGCTATTTTAAGAAGAACGCGGGTTTCTGATAACCAAAAGAATACAGAAATAATTGCAAATAGATTTGTAAAAAGAAGTAATGATGCGCAAAAGTAAGTGTATTTTAATAGTGGTTCGAATGTGTCCTTACAAGTTATATTTTACTCTCTTATATAGGGAATTTCTTAATATAACGTCTACTCTTTTCAGTGATTGAGCATTAATGACTAATAATGGCATTAATGTAACGTTACAATGACTAATCGTAATTGTTGCGTGAAGATTATGTAACGTTTGGCTCATTGATTGAAGATCCTCGAATATGCCCCTTTATTACGTATTGATTCATTCTGACTGTGCCTCTTCGTCTCCTCAATTAGGTTGAGATTCCCATATCTGATTGCCCCGTGGGTATGCTGTTCCGGCCCTTTTTGTCTCATACCTCTTCAGAAAGTCTTGTCCAGTTATCATGTTTCCATTGCTCCACATGGATTGCTGAGTCATCATAATTAGTACACGTGTGAAGCTTATTTTTACCAATACAAGTATGTAATAGCATAATATTTCTAATTTTAAGTGGTGCATTAAATTTTGAAAATATTTAGTCAAAATCTTTAGAGCTATTATCGGTAATATTAGAGTTTCTACTCGGCTACTCTTAATGGATAATTTTACAAAGAGTGTACTTGTAACGACTCCATATGTCTTTTTGAGTACTAGCCATGTTTTCGTATTTCGAGATCTCCCGTAGCTTCATTTTGTGTTTCTTGGTGTGTGCGCGTGGTCCGTGTCTTTTTCGAAAAGTTTTACATGAAATTTTGATAAAATAAAAATTTTGACTAAAAACAAGGATAGAGTTGACCACAGTCAACATTTTGGGTAAACGACCATGGATCGGCGTTTTGACGATTCGGTATGACTGAAAATAAAATCAGATGTCCCTAGGTTGATTTGACTTATTTTTCTGAAAGTTAACTTTAACGACCCTGACGGTAGTTTCGAGATTTATAGTCATGTTTTCCCCATTTATCCTTCTTTTGTGCTTTACAATTGTACTGTATTGTATCAGGTTGGTTGGTTCGGGTCCGGAGTGGTTTCGCAGTGGAATGAGACACTTAGTCTCCTATTTAGTAGCTTAAGTTTGAAAAATCAACCGGATGCTGGCTTATGTGTAAACGATCTCGGATTTGGATTTTTATGGTTCGGTAAGCTCTGTTAGGTGATTTCGGACTTAGAAGCACATCCGGAATGTGATTGGAAACACAACCAGAAACAAGGCAAGGTTGGTAGTTCAAGGTTACAATCAGGAAAAAGGGATTGACTATGATGAAACATTTGCTCCAGTTTCTCGAATAGAGGCAATCAGAATCCTCATTTCCTTTACGTCTCATGTGGAATTCAAATTGTTCCAAATGGGTGTCAAAAGTGCATTTCTGAATGGCTTTCTAAAAGAAGAAGTATTCATCAAGAAACCTCTTGGATTTGAGAATCATGAACATTCTGAGCATGTTTTTAAACTTCACAAGGCACTATATGGGCTAAAGCAAGCTCTTCGTGCTTGGTATGAAAGGTTGTCCAAATTTCTTTTAGAAAATGGCTTTACAAGAGAAAAAATTGATAACGCCTTATTTCTGAAGAAACGAGGGAGGAACCTGCTTATTGTGTAGATCTACGTTGATGACATCATCTTCGGAGCAACAAATGATTCATATTGTGAGGAATTTGCAAAACTCATGGGAAGTGAGTTTGAGATGAGTAAGATGGGGGAATTAAATTTCTTCTTGGGACTGCAAGTTAAGCAAACTACTAAGCGGACAATGATTAGAACTCATGTTTTGATGATCTAACAAACTTAATGATAGGAACCTGATACACATCCTCAAGTACATGAGAATAACAAGTCTCAAGCTGGAGACATAAATCTACTCTTCAGAAGTCAAAGAAACAACAAGGGGAACAGATGGACACCAGTTCCCTTGGTAATCGTACCAGTCAACTTCTCAACAGCTGTAAAGTTGATGCCTGCACACGCAACAGTGCAAAATAGTGCGGCAGTCAACTTCATTGGGAATGCTCATATACCAAACATGCTTGCATCACTCAAGTGATGTCACCAATATTATATTAATATTAAACCAAATGTAAAACATCACTTGAACATTGAAGAATCTATCAAGCGTTCTCTCAAACATGTGCATCAATCCAGCAATCGATTCTCAAGGACTTCAAGAACAAAGAACAACATAACAAGGAACAGTTCCCTGTATTGAGTCATTACATGTCCTTAGTTGTGTTATACCTTTGTTAAAGTTCTTTACTTGTAATTCCTACTTGGCTTAGTCAGAATCATCGTGAGGGAAACTTTTGTTAAATCATAAACTATGTGTTTGTGTCTTGGCTAGAGTTAGTCGAATTGTAACTCTTTGTAATAGAGTTATTACAATATTGCTTGTAATAGAGTTGTTACAAGTTAGTGAGGGATTAAGAGGTTAATTCCTAGGTTACAATAGGTTGTAATCTAAATTTTGCTCAGTAGTGAGTTGAAATCCTACAAAGGTAACAACAACAACAACAACAACTACCCAGTATAGTCCCACTAAGTGGGGTCTGGAGAGGGTAGGATGTACGCAGCCTTACCCCTACCCTGGAAGGGTAGAGAGACTGTTTCCGATTGACCCTCGGCTAAAGAAAATGAAGGAAGCCCTGATAGAAAGTGATAGCAAGACACAATGTTAGAAAACTAAACCGGTGATATAAAGGTAGGCCGTGATTTTTTATCTCGTGAGCTGAGAGTTTTCCGCGTAAAATTTCATTGTGTCGTTTACTTACTATTGTGTGTGCGCATTCTGTAAAGACTATAATAAGGAACCTGATTCTCTATAAAGTTTAATGGACCCCTAATTTTTATCGATGAGTCAACCTAAACTATGTAAAACTTCTGCTTAAACCAGTCCAGTTCTATCATTTTTAATTGGAAACCTTGTAAAACCATGTTTTACATAATGCATCTAACAACATTCCTTACATATTAGATCTGTGACCATATCCAATCGGTCAATTTTGTCAAATCTAACTACCATACCACACTACAAATGGCTATGGAACTAAATAAATGGAAAATATGCTCTAATATTTATCTAAGCAAGGTACATGAGGTGAAGTTGAAGAGGCTTTTCCTCGGGCATTATTGCAAATAGCAAAAATCTTTTGTCCAGAGGCAACTGGAGTTATGTTGATATTCTCCATCTCAATGTTTGTGCAAGCTGTGCTATTGCTACAGTTCAAATTTATTGCTGCTTTGCTGCTTGTACTTCCATGTATATTCTTGTATGTTATATCGCTCACTTCCACTGCACTTTTCTGTTCAACATTAAAAAATAAAAAGGATGAAATATTTTTAAAGTCTTCTTTAGAAAATTAAAAATAAAATGATATATTTTTACTTTATTTTTTACCTGAGGTTGACATGAATGACCTCCATTGCAATAATTCTGATCAATAATGATGGGGTTTTCTACATTTTTGAGGTGAATATCTTCAAAATGTATAGACCTAGCATATCCAGAACCACCCTATGAAGGCATAAAGAGAAAAATTAGTATATATGGTTACAAGTATTCCCAATTATTTATCTTATTCTATGTTGCACGGATTCTCCAAAAGGTTGTCTCACCCGTATTGGATCCTATAAATACACTACTCTTGGAGGATTCGACACCCACCCAATGATATTTTCAGAGAGTCCGAGCAACATAAATCCCAGTAATATTATTAATATGAAAGGTGAGACTTTGTTTACCTGCCATGTCTTAATTCTAACACCATTCTGGGTTCCCTCAAGTTTACAATCTGTTACATAGACGTTTTCCACATACGCATATGTGTTATGTGGGCCTAAGCTTCCCACACTGCATACAATGTATTGTACGTATTAGTTATTTACCGTATATCATAAAAACGTGTTTCACATTTTATAGTAAAGAAATTAATAGAAATTTAAAAAAATTAAATTAAATGGAGTTCTACCTTATACCATGCCCTGGACCACATGAAATACCAGAAATATGAACATCAACGCACCCAGTATTGATGGCAATGCAGTCATCACCTGTTTGTTATTATTTTTTGTTGGATTAATTAATTTTTGCATAAAAATGAAACATTTTATGCAGTATAAAAGGGTTTCCATATGAATAACCTTAGTAGTTAATAGGTTATATTAATCAACTTAAAATATTGCTAAGTGATTGCATAACATAAATTACTCCCGTTTATTTTTTATTAGGATCTTAGATGTATGGGAGTGAATTAAATTAGTTTACTATTTTATTTTAAAAATTGTGAAACTCTAAATTGTGCGTTGGGAAATACTGTTTGTATCAACCAACATATTCTGATAATTTTTGCTTAATCCAGTGACTTTTGTCCGGTTCTTGTATATGAATTAAGAAATGAACTAAATATTTACGATTCTATATTTAGCCAATTATTATTGCAGTCTTTGTTTATAGTCGCTGCAGGAAATTGTAAACTTTAAATCCGTTGAGAGCAGAAGAAGTACCTGTCTGAATAGTGGAGTCTCGAATGCGAAGTTGGCTAGAGTTAGAGATATCAATACCATCAGTATTGCGACTATTTTGTGGTGCACTTATTTGAATATTTGAGATGGTTACTCCTTTGCTGTAAGTCAGGCTCATGTGATTTCTCGAACTATTCACTACCTTAATGCCACTTAATTGAAGGCCGTTACAATAATTGAAGTGGACAGCCTACCATGAAAAAAGAATATGTGCAAAAATTAATAGACTCAAAGTAATAAAAATTTAGTATCAGAGAATTTTCCCAATAAATTCATACAGTTGGTTTAGTGCAAGTTCCGTTCACCTGAAACAAGAAAAATGATTCAATAGTTATTTTAAGTCGAAGATTTGTATCTCAGGTTTCACATTATTATATTTTCATAATGCAATCTTGAATTATGATAAAATAAATATAGGGATGTTTGAAACGCACCCTGGTACCACTAGGAATTTTCCACCACCGATGGCCATTGGCATTGATAGTACCAGAACCATTGATGACGAGACCAGAAACACCTGTAAAATATATCCAACTAACATTTTCACAACCTGTCCATTCCTTTGGATCCTCTGGTGCTACAATTGATCCTGATACCTGTGGAAATCCGAGAATTTTTTTAGCCGTGGAAACAGCCTCTTGCATAAATGAAGGATAAGACTGTGTACAATAGACTCATGTGGTCCGGCCCTTCCCACGTGAGTGTACAAAAATGAAGTGAAAAAGAAGAAACTTACCAGTAGATGAATATTGGAGGAGTTGCAAGGTCCATGGAATGAAATAGGCCGTATTAAAAATGACTTTCCACTTGGTATTAGCATTGACGGATTTCTACTTTTACCGCTACACGTAGCTGTCCAAGCTTCTTTGAATGCCTATAATTATGGAATAACAATTGTAAAATACCTTTAAAAAAACATCTTAATTAACAATTTTATTCTCATTTCCTTGAAAAGGGGACTTTAGATTAGTTTTTATTCTTGTTAATTAAAAAAAGATCTTCTCAAAATGCAATACGTAATATATATGCCTAAATTTAGACTATACATACTTTTCCTTAAGATGACGCATGCTCTTGAGTGTATAAAATAAAAGTGAAAAGTGAAAAATAAGTATTGAAATTATTTGTGTTACTTGAGTGTCGTCGTGCATTCCATCTCCAACGGCGCCATAACTTGTTACATCAAAAATAGCAGCAAGACTTTTGTCAAAAATAAATGGAGTAATACAAATCACAAAGATGAAAGCTCGATCCTGCAATAAAAATTGGCACACAAGAAATGAAGAAAATGAATAATCATTATTATCGACAAGTGTCGTAATAGCTATATAGGGTAGCCCGATAAACAAGGTATCCTTGTTCACACAAGAGTCAGGAAAGGACCGCATCCCAAGGCTCCCTTCAAGTTCCATATAACCAAAAAAAAAAAGTATCCAACTCAAAATAAATAAAGACATTGAGCTCACCATTCAAATTAAATCGAATGCAGAATAGTGAACAAAGCTCGTTCTTCTTCTCTCTTTTTTTCCGATGTCGTTTGTGTATGGAGGAGGGGTCGATTTATACGCTTCTGAGCATTGCATTTATTATGGGGAAAAATTGTTGAAATCTACTAAACGATTCAGTGTAATCCTCTTTTAGTATGACTTACTCACTATAGATGAGTTAGGAATTAATTCTTCTAAAGCCTCATTAACACTAATAGATTGCTCTCCTCCAACTGACACGGACACTAACCAGGGGCGGATGTAGCATGCCGCAAGTGGTGTCACGTGACACCGCTTCATCAAATTTTTAGTGAAATATGTATATAAATAATATACGAAATAAAAATATTGAATATAAATATAAAAAATGATATCGGTTTTTATTACGGTGATTATTTATTTATTCATATTTTTAAATTTACACCGCTTACTCGCTATAGATGAGTTAGGAATTAATTCTTCTAAAGCCTCATTAACACTAATAGATTGCTCTCCACTATTGACACTGACACTAACAAATCTCTCTTCACAATCAAGTAATTTGCAATCAATGTTTCATTAAATATTTTTCTCGGAAAAGGGTCAAATATATTTCTTACTCTCGTATATTATCTATATTTAATCTATGTTATATTATCGGGCCAAATTTATCCTTACCGTTATACTATCGGGTTAAATTTACCCCTACAATCATCAAACTTTACAAAAAAATACCCCTTGATCTGTTAAGTAATCCAAAATCTCGCAAGTTCCTTTTATTTAAATCACTTGTTGTTCTTCTTGGTCCATTATTTTTGAAATAATTGACATTTACCTGCTTTCTGAATTAGAAAAAAAAATAAGAGGAAAAAAATATTAAATAATACAATCAAATAGACAAAGTATAGTAAATTGAAAATTCTAAATTAGGTAGTTTTTCTGAATTCTAAAAGTATTTACAACATCCCAATTTTAATGAATTCGTTACACCAATTGTATGGAGACTTAGCAAGTATTACTGATTGAAGTTGAAGTTCCTCGGAGACTTTACATTGTTTAATTCAACTTTGTTTTAGTTAAATGCATATACATTGTGCACTCTTAAGTTAGTCGATCGAACTTTATACTTGCGACGCAATGACATAATATATTTGAATATACATGTACATACATGATGATCAGCTGCATATAATACACAATAAATAGACGCACCAAATTCTACGGTGTGTATATGATTGAAAAATAAATAAAATTTTAAACAAAAATTTATTACAAAAAGAGAAATAGGTGCATTGATAATTAAAAAAATTATGAATAATTTGTATAGTCTAGTAACTTTAGCATTCACATCAATAGTAATTTTTAAAAATAGTGGTCCAAAAAGAACAACAAGTGATTTAAATAAATGAATTTGAGAGATTTTGGATTGCTTAACAGATCAAGGGGTATTTTTAAAGCTTGATGATTGTATGGGTAAATTTGGCCTGATAGTATAATGGTAGGGGTAAATTTGGACTGATTGCATAACAGAGTTTAAATGTAGACAATATATGAAAGTAAAGTAAAAATAGCACGGGCTAGCCAGTTTTCGAACTGGTCATTCGAAAATAGTCAGCGTTTGCCAAGTCATTGAAAAACAGCCACTATTTTGCTGCAACAGAGACTGATCCAGTATAATATACTGGAGTTCGGTGCACCTGTGTATGAACTTCCAGCATATTATGTTGGAACTCCAACACGCGGAAAGTTCTGGAGATTCGAACTTCCAGCATATTATACTGGACTGGTATATTTTGCTGGAACTCCAGTATATTACGCTGGAGTCCTAGTATACTTATGCTGGAACTCCATTATATTATGTTGGAGTTACAGTATACTTATGTTGGAACTCCAGTATAATATGTTGGAGTTCCAATATACTTATGATGGAACTCCAATATAATACACTGGAGTATTTTCTGGATTTTGAACAGTGATTTCGTTCAGATTTATCTTTACATAAAAAGTGCCTAAATTTCGATTACTTTTGAAAGTGTGACTATTTTTGAATGACCATTTGTAAATCTGACTATTTTTGAATTTCTCCCGAAAGTAAAGGGGTATATTTGACCATTTTTCCTATTTTTTTGGTCCCTCGCTATTGATATATTCTAGTTTCAGACACTGTGTTTCTGATTAAGCATATCTAACCTTCAATTAAAGAAAATGTACACTTCTAATCCAATTCTAACAGTAATTAAGGGGCAAATACGGTTTTTGACCCTCAAAAAGAAAATAAAATTGACATACCCGAGTACGCCAACAAACCATACAAGGCACTACTGAAGGAACATGAAATGTATAATTGTACTCCTGCCACCTTAAGGATCAATTGAAATCCTCGAATTGCTTATGCTAGACCACCATAGTAGGCATCATTTGAACAAGACTTGAAAAAGAAACGCAAAAAAAACGAAACTTTTAAGCGCGGCGTAACCAGGAATTTGAGTAAGAGATTCAAAACTACGTAAAAATATCACATAAAAAATACAAACTAGCGTTAAGGAAATTCAATAGTTTTACTCTTTTTATATGATGTAATTTATTTACAAAGAGGATCAATTGAACCCTTTTTACCGAACTTGGCTCCGTGACTGTCGCTGCTGGTGACCGTAATTGTTGGGTTGAGATAGACCCGTGGAGCCTCATATTAAAATTATTAAATTTAAAATTTAAAAAAAAACGTCGTGTGTCATGTGATATATCTCACAAAAAATAATACTAAATTCACTCAAACCCATTTTACGTTAAGGTTTATTAGGCGCAGAGTTAGAGAAAAAAAAAAGGGGTTAGAATTTATGATCTTAAAAATAATATAATATTTATGTGGCAATAAATTATGTTATGAAGAGTAAAATTAAGTTTTACATTATTTTTATATATGGTGCAAACAGATTTAAAGGCATTTTGTAGGTAGGAAAGAAGTCTAGGAGTGGCAAAATGGTAAAAAGAAACAGTTAACTACTCATATTATCCACTAAAAAATGGGTTGGATAATAATTTTTAAAAATGGGTCAAATATTGATAAGAACCATATTATCCATTTTCTAAATGAATAACCAATTGGTCTAACTTTTACTTATGTAAAGCCTCAAATTCGGGATTCTTCATGTTAGTGAGACTAAAAATTCTCCTAAAAGCGATCACATTAGAAGTGTCTAACGGGCGGGTTGACCCGTAACTGGACCGGCCCAGACCGTTTAAAACCGGAACCGGACCGGCCTGGTACATAGGGGGCCGGGTGGGGCTGGGTAGGGGGGTTAGAGGGGGTTGGTCCGTTTATTTTTTTGTAACGGGTTAACCTGACCGGTCAAACCCGGTCCACGTGAACAGTGTCGTATACCGATTTAACTGGCCCGGACCGTACCGGTACAACGGCTATATTTTTTTCTTTTTTTTTTTGAATCAGTGGGGCCCATTAACCGTTGGCAACGGTCACTCCTGACAGGGATCTGTTGCCCAACGGGTTAATTGCATTAATAGCCCCTTTTTTCTTTAAAATTTAACCTATTTTCAATTTACAAAATTAACCTTCTCTAAAACTATAAATACCCCCCCCCCCCCCCCCTTCTTCATTCTTCACTCAACTATCATTTCTTAATCTCAATTTCTCTCACTCTCCAATTTTCAAGTCTTCAATTCATCTTCTAATTTTATTTGGCTCTTTTTTTGGAGTTTAATTTATCGTGTTTTATCATTCGGATTTTGAAGTTTGAACAATTGAACTTCAAAATTGAAATACTTGATTGACGTTTGTTCGAGGTAACATTGGAATTGCGTAATCATCAAGTGCTCAATTTATTGCCGAATTCGGTGCACTCTCTACAACTCTTCCTCTTTCATGTGATCTTTGAATTTAAGAAGAAAGAAAAATATAAGGCTGTTGTTGAAGAAATGCAAGACAAATTCAAAAAATATTTCTTTGCAATTCCCCAGATTTACTTAATTGGCGCTATTTTAAATCCTTACATGGAGATTGGATCAACTGAAACCCCAGCAATTCGCACTTGCATGAACAATCTAAATGATAATTTACAACAATTATATAATTATTATGCAAATATGGTTGATGATGTTGCTCTTAATGTAGCAAATGTTAATCCCAATATGCAGTGTACCACTTCTTCAAGTTCTACTACTTTGTATGATGATGAAATAGTTGATAGTTTTAATATTTTTTCAACATTTGCTACAACTCAAACCAGTAGCAGGAACATTGATGAACTTCAATTCCACTTGCAGAAGCAAAAGAAGATTAGCACAAAGGAATTTTCAGCGTTGGGATGGTGGCGTGAGAATGAAAAGCAATTTCCTGTTCTTTCCGCTATGGCTCGGGACGTGCTGAATGGGTCAATTTCAACTGTTGCATCAGAAAGTGCATTTAGTGAAGCAAGACAACAACTAGGAGACACCCGTCACTCATTGGGAAGCAATGCTTTGGAAGTTTTAGTATGTTTCAGAGATTGGATTAGATCGGAACGAAGAAATCAAGGACGTGAAGATGTTGATAGCCCAAAAGTCGAGGAACTTGGAGATATATTAACACATGGTAACCCATCTGAATTTAACACTCCAGAAGAAGGACAATCAGTTCATATTGATTATGAAGAACATACAAGGGCAATGCAAAACCTTTGAATTTAGTACTTGTCAAATTTAGTATTTGGTTGTAACTTGTAAGTTGTAAGAGTTGAATTTTGAAACTTGAAATTTGAAAATTGAAATACATGTTGGACTTGCAATTTATAAGTGCAGTTTTTTCCATAATCATTGTTATCTTTATATATTTTACTTTATATTTTATATAAATTACAATACATGTACAAAAACTTTTAAAAAAATTTGAAATACCTGTAACCTGGCCCGGCCCCATAAACCCCTACCCGTACGGTTTATTTTTTATCCGGATAAACCCGAACCCGTTAAACCCGTTAACAATTAACCGGAACCGGCCCGTATCCCCAACTCGTCCGGTTCAAAAAATAGTCTACCCGGTACGGTACGGTCCGGTCCGGCCCACCCGTTAGACACCTTTAGATCACATGAAAGAAGTCACGGATAATATAGTCTTCCATATTATCTGCCCGTTTAACCCGTTTTTTACCCGTATTAGATATGGATCGGATCGGATAATTTATCCCTTTTTTCGTTACTCGTTTCGACCCGAACTATATTCGACCCGACCCGACTGTTTGCCACTCCTAAAAAGAACAAATGATTAAGAAAATGATTAAAGGAGTCTTCACTGGCATGTGAAAGACAAACCTTATTTTGGTTTCCCCGAAAAGCAAAATGCATCAACAGCTATCGAACTTGTCCAATATTTAATCTGGCCACTTAAATAGGTAGAAGTTTACCTATAGCCAATGTTTATAACAAATCACACTAATATAACATGATTAAATTATGAATTAAGATGAAAATGCTTATAAAGCACGAATTAATAACTTTACCCAAATGTTTATAACAAACCACACTAATAGAACATGATAAAATTATAAATTAAGATGAAAATACTAATTATGCATGATTTGATAGCAAAAATTAGGAGTTTTCAAACCGAACCGGAAAATCAAACCAAACCGATTAAAAACCAGACTAGATTTGATTTGACTTGGTTTGGTATTGAGTAAAAAAATCCAAACCAAACCGACGTATAAATATATAATTTATATATATATATTTAGGATTTTATATTGAATTTTCTTTAAAAAATATTGAAATATTTGAGATCCTCGCATGTGTTAACCTAGAAAGCGTACATTAACGAAAATTATGTTAGAAGACTAAGACAATAACAATCATGTATTACTGTAAAAATTCTCTCATTAGAATATTTTAATATATCATATGTTTGTCAATTTTTTCAATATTTACTAAACATATATTCACTTATCAAAACTTTATCTATAACTTTAACAAAGTAAGTTTGGAATAATATTCATGTAACAAAGAAAAGCGAAAATCCGAAAAATCCAACAAAACCGAACCAATCCAAACCGATATAATTGATTTGGTTTGATTTTGATAAAAACCGAGCCAACCCGGTCCAAGTACACCCCTAGCAAAAATATTCTAAATACAAATTTCATATATTTAAATTGGTGAAAACATCAAGTTCAAATAAAAATTTTACCAACTAAACATATGATCACTTGAACAGTGACCTCTACAGGAACCGTGTCACTAAGTCAGACACGACTCAATATCAGACAGATCAGAGGCAGTGTCTTGCGCAATGCACGGACCAAAACAAGTTCTCTCTTTCTAGAGCTTTACGGTCATTGGACCAAATTTGCTACGTCAAGTGAATGGGTCAAATAGGAACAACCAAACCACCTGGCCTGATGATTCTGATTGTGCGTCATTTTTTTTCATCACTCGGGTTAAAGTCATAACAATGTTGATTTTGCCTTTTGACTTGTTTAAAGATATGAAAGACATCAAACAACGACAAAAGAAATTAACCGAAGGAACAAGGTGCCATCGATTTTACATTAAAATAATTGACATTACAAGTTAAAGACAGCATTTTGAATATGAATTCTTGAAGAAATAGAAAGTTAGGACAAAGACCCTAGATTGTAAGTCAATTTAACCATACTCACAACAACCAAGTCTACAAAGATGGCTAATTACAAGACACTAAAACATCAGTTGTCAAGATAAATAACTCCAACACAACTTCAAGCTAAAGCCAAAATATGATAACAGGTATACTTGGCAGAACCCCAGATGCATATATAATGCTCAGCCTGCCTTGAGATTTCTTCTCTATGGTCGACTGTGGTACTAACAGCAAAAAATTCACCAAAGTGAAACTAAATATTGCATGTTAATACGAAAACAAAAGTTCCAAATTGATATTCCAAATGAATTTCTGCAACTGCAGATGACACCAACCCTTCACCAAGCTGCCACACCATTTTGCAGAGGCAAATAACTCTAGAAACTTGAACAATGGAGTCGAGCTATATAACATTAGCTAGCAGCAGTATGAAGAAACAACTAAAGCAGAACAATCCATTTGGGTACCAGCTACAATACTAGGTATCATAATATTAAGACATTTCCATGCTAATGTAGGAACAGCATAGGTTCGATAAGGGTACAGGAAAACCGGAAGTGCCAAAGCAGAGGAAGCCTCCGCGCAGTTCTTCAAATTAACTGGTTCAATATTCACCATATTGCATAAAGCAGAAATCTCGCCGCCACTCACGGTTTTCAGCAAATCAACTTCAACATTTGCTAGGCAGGCCTCGGCCCACTAAGATGGCACTGTATACACAAGATATGCTAGTGAGCTCCGGGGAAAAAATTGATCAAAAACCAACAAATAAATAAACCATAAGACCACATAATGCATAGAGTATCTCAAAAGCAATAGAATTTTAAGAGGAATCATGATTCTACTTTTGTACCATTACTGTACCATATCACTAACCACTTCAAGAAACATAATTCTAAAGAAGTCATGCAAATCCTGGTAGGCACCGAGGGTTTCCAGGATATGGAGTACGAAATATACTTATAAAATTTCTTTTTTATGAAGAAATTCACTGTTCCAATGTAGAACGGATATGGCCCACCTTTACACACTCCACTAAAATACCAAAGCGCGGTTCACCAATAAGAATTCAAACTTGTGACATGCACCAACTACATATCCTGCAATGTACTAGATTTTTCGTTGAACCAAAGCCTCATGAAGATTCTTTTCTTATTGCGATTGCAGGTATGCTCACAATAAGATTCGCAACAAGAAGAGAAGGCAAACACCGAAAAAAAGCCAAAAAAGCTTCAGAAGTAAACATCAAGGACATACTGTATGTAGAAGTATCAATCTGCTCAGGAAGTTCTTTAATATCCACTTCAAACCTCTCCTGAACCTACAGCAGGTGAAAGCATAAGGAACTGATGTTAATACGGATGGCATTATAAATCATAACAGAGCCCCAAAATAATTGGAGGTCTGACTCTCAACCTGATTGAGAACATCAGAATCTGATGCGGAGGACACAAATGTTATGGCAAGGCCTTTGGTTCCAAATCTACCAGCTCTTCCTACCTATCAGTATTATTCAAGATTAAACAACAAGACTACTTGGACAAGATCAGAATTCAGAACTTGAAAAATATGAGTTTCAGAACAGATAGGACATACTCTGTGAAGGTAAGTATCTGCAGAATCTGGCATGTCATAGTTAATGACAATGTTAACCCTTTCAATGTCTATGCCTCTCCCAACCAAATCAGTCGCCACAAGAATTCTCTTGTGGCCTTCCTTGAAACCCTTGTAGCGTGTCAATCTATCAAGCAGACAAGAGAAGAATTAGCTTACATAACATGCAAATAAAAGATGTTAGCAGCATAACATGATTACTGGTCCCTTCTAATACACAATCACAATAGCCTTCAAGAAATCAAATGAAATGTATGCACAAGCAAATAACTCCAAAGGGCAGAAGGGGAGATTTGAAGAGATGCGCAAAAACATTAAAGGAAAATGCTTCTGAACGTTGTTCTTCTAACACAACTAATACCACAATCCTATGGGGGAAATCGAATCTTGTCAAGGAACTGATAATTTGACACTAGACTTCTCATGGTCACAAACATTATAAAAATCATTATTCACATTGAGTAAACACTATGCATTAGGGAAAACAATGCATGTATTAGCTTTGGCATTATTATCCCTCGTTTAATAGTGTTTTTCCACCTAGTTCTAAACCCTATTCAGTACTATTCTTATACATGGCAAACCACAGCATTAGCAATACCATGGTTTTTAATACATGGATAAGCATGTGACAGAACTGCCCTTAAAATCTTTTTCAAAGAAGTTTATGCAGGTTAATGCATGGAGGGTATTTCTGTAAACAAACAATTTTATAAAAAAAATTGCAATGCATGTTATTTTTAATACACAAAGCAAATAATCGGAAAAAATAATCTCAGCATAATTAATCCAACATAACTAATCCCAACATTACTAATCACAGCATTACTAATACTCTATTCAGTACTATTCCTTTACAGCCAACCAAACGACACCTGAGTGCATAAACAGATAACATCAAGAGAAGTTGAACCAGAAGTCAGGCATACCTTTCTTCCTGAGTCATGCCAGAGTGGATGCAGATAGCTGGAAAATTACACTCCACAAGTAACTTATTCAACTCTGCTGCCCTGCTCACGCTCTTGACAAAAATAACAACTTGGTTGAAGTCCAAAGCATCCAACAGGTCATTCAGCTTACGGTTTTTTTCAGTTTCACTCAATTTGATGTAGTGCTGCCATCAAATAGAAGCAACTTCAGGAAGATTGTGATAAGTAATGAAATGACTGCAAAACATTAGGCTTCAACAATGCACCTGTACAAGTCCATGCAGGGTCAACTTGGCCTCATCATCAACATAAATTTCCATTGGCTGAAAGGAATAAACGTTATAGTAAAGGATATTAGGAGCTTCGTGAGCTAAGGGAATCTGATTACGAAATGAATGATGGATGAAGATCCTCCATCTGTGAATTTTCTCCTTGCAGCTTAAGAGTAAAAGCACCCAACCAGTCCCCATGTTCAACATGTCTTTCTACAGCGCTTACCAAAAAGCTTCCCAGTAGGACTCCGAGCATCAACCTCCCAGATTAACCCTTCTCCACTAACATCCCCACCCTCTTCACATCCATTTCCACACTAAAGATCTTTCCCACCCCCTCTTTACATCTTTAATTATGGGACAAGAACATGGAAGAACAAAGATGACAGACAAACCCAAGAAAACATAGATCTACAACCTTAATGGAAAAATTAGCTGCAAAGCACAGCTTTTACAGCTACCAGCTCCAAAGACACCTCCTCTTTGTTCACTTCCCCAGTAAAATTAAGTTTAGACAATGATTTTACCAAAAAAATACACTATATTATTGCCTGCAGAAAGCTGAAATTATCGGAAAACGGTAGACTTCTAAAATGAAGAACTGGCCACAGGACATTACATCTTGCATGAATTTCTTGCAAACCGGGCGAATCTCCTTGCTGAGAGTTGCAGAAAACATCATGACTTGCTTGTCATGAGGAGTCATTTTGAAGATTTCCTGCACGTCTCTCCTCATGTCTGCATATGCAACAGATGCACTTAAGAAAAGTATTACCAGAGAGTAAAGATGATAGTACCTCTAGCAGAGAAAGTTATGTAAAAAAAGCTTAGCTAAGACATACCAAGGGATTCAAGCATCTTGTCACATTCATCTAGTATAAAATGCCTCACGTTCCTCAAAGACAGGTCCTTCTCTCTTGCCAATGCAAGTACTCTTCCAGGAGTTCCAACAACAATATGCGGACACTCATTCTTCAGCAGCTCCTTATGGAGTTTGATGTTGACACCACCATAGAAAACAGCAACCTTGATATCGGGCAGATATGTGCTGAACCTCTCAAACTCATGACATATCTGCAGATAGTGTAATTAGTTAGCAAATCCTGTTTTGTCAGGTTAGCAAAATTAGGCATCATTGAACCTCGTATGAATGAAAAATAGAATACATGCCTGATAAGCTAATTCCCTAGTGTGACAGAGAACCAGGGCGGCAACCTGACCAGCAACAGGTTCAATCTGTTGCAGAGTTGAAAGAACAAAAACAGCGGTTTTGCCCATTCCAGATTTAGCTTGGCATATAACATCCATTCCCAGAATAGCTTGTGGAATACACTCATGTTGCACTGATGAAGAACCAAATACATTGGAACCAACGAGACCTCAGTTTCAGTTTAAAAATTTTACCATTGTACATCTCCAAATTAGTAGTGGTAGGAGTAATTTACCTGAAAACAGAAGATAGAAAGAAGTTGTCAAGAACAACCTAGAAGGAAGAATATTACGGTCTACGGAGAACAGAAAATGAGAATAATAATAATAATAATAAAAGACTTGTATAAGCACACTTATAAAACCCTAAACAGATGCAGAACCTAAAAGGAAAAATTGAGACAACAGCCTACTATAGTAGGTAGCTCTTACAACAGAGTATGACCAGATTTCAGAACCCTACAATAGTTTCTCTCCATGTCCCACACTACATAGAAAGCAACAAGCTCCACGTAAAATAAAGGACTAAGCCCACACGTGCATAAATGTCAAAACAGGCTAAAATAAAAGGTTCAGTCGGAAAATTGGACCAGACTCGCTAAGTTTCAATGCCAGTGTTTTCAAGGCATTCCTCTTAGTCCCACGAACACTAGTCTTGCTCAGATTTTTAATAAATGACTTACAACTAGCAAAGAAGCATACTAGATTGGAGATTTAAATTTTCAAATGGGCGACATAAGGAAATTGGAGGAGCACAGTTTGTATTACGACATTGGCAAGACACGTAACAACCAAAATCAATAAAAGTGCTCAGAGGAACTGCACCACTTAAAAAGGCAGTGCACACTGGGCCCCATTGTTCACCTGACTATCTCAGTTCTCAGAAAATTGCAATTTTGTTCTGATGATATCACGGTATGGGAGGGTTATGGGCTAATCAAATCAGCCAATAACACCTCAGCACGAAACTAGTTTAAATCCCACATATGGCCACTCTATATCCCCTTATGAATATCTTCTTGTACTGGTAAATTGTCACTTGACGGAAATTGAGATTCCTCTAAAACTAGGTGTTCAAAATCTAACACCACTCCATACACAAGCGCAACAAGCCAAAAGGATACAATTCTGCATCTACTGATTTTTCAATAAAAAGGAATCGGGCACAACATAGAACACATATGATCCATGTTATCATAGCTTATTTCTTATATTAAGCACAAAAGATCCCCCCTCCCTTTTTGCTTGATTCAAAGGAAAGAGGAAACTAAGCACGGAATATGCTTTGCCCTCGACCGAATATCCTAAATCCTTGTACTTATCCACATGCCAACGGTAGGCATTATTTTGGTGAGAAAACACAAGCAAACATATATTTATTTTTACACACTTATTAGCTTCAAATTAAAGAAGATAAGACTGCAGGAAGAGAATGCTTAGAAGAGGCCACTTCAAATAAGTTCAAAGATTTTATTACAAATTTTTTACAGGAAATACTGAAATCGACAATTTTATTAGGAAGGAAAAAACATGTCCAGGTACGAGATAACTTGCCTTCGGAAGGATGCTCAAACCCAGAATCCACGATAGCCCGCAATAGCTCTGGCTTTAGAAGAAAATCTCTGAAACCCGAACTGTGAATACCAACATAACCCCTGCATCCACCAAATAAGACCATAATATTAATATTTGATTCAAAGTATACAAATTTTTTAGCTTGACAAAGCAGATCAAAGGGGGTCACAGAAAAAGGAATCGGGCACAACATAGAACACATATGATCCATGTTATCATAGCTTATTTCTTAAAATGCGAAAACAAAAAAGATATAAAAAAAGAAAACCCTTGAGAAAATACAACAAAAAATTGACAAGTTTGAAAAGTGTCAGATAGACATCAGACTATCCCAGCACCATGGAAATATTTAAAGAGCAAATACAAAAAAAATGCCAACAAGAACATAGATAAAGAATGTACATCAATCAATCAATCATTTAAGCCTCCACTAGAACTATTCAAAATTAACTATCCGAATCCTTGATATTTCAATATACTCAGACCTGCTTCTTTTCATTACTAATATTTGACCTCTAAAAATATTTTTTTTAAAATGAACTGCCTCTACTGAGGCTCAATCACAAACTAGCTAAGTTTGGCTATATTATTCCTCTAACTAGCTAAGTTTGGCTATATTATTCCTCTATATCTATTCTACTCTATATAGGCAAGTTCAATTCCATACCAATGAACAGATGAAAAGGACATAAAAACCTCTAATTCTTAACTATACACAAATCAATAACACAGAAAAGCAAAAAAAACTAGAGATATAGGCTTATTTCAAGCAGGAAAAAGATCAGAAAACCAGAAAAATGAATTTTTAAGCAGCAAAAAATTCTCAAAGACAGCTTACCCAACATAAAATGATAAAAGCATAATTTCAATCAACTAACTAGGTAGGACCAAACCACAACGCATGAACAGGGGCGGAGGTTGTGTAGACCCTATATTTATATTAGAAAATCTATTAAATTTATATTAATACATAATAGCAAACCAGTAACTAAAACATGCTATGGGTTCGGTGTTAAGTTTAGAACCCATAAACTTAAAATCCTAACTCCACCTCTACGCATGAACATAGGCTTCATAACTATTTTGCAAAATACTACTAAGAAATACAACAAACCACTAAAAAACATTGACGTAAGCCTAAAATTAAAGAAAATAGTTTCCACTGTAAACAAGTCAGAAAAAACAGAAATATTTAGTATCGGCGTGAAGATCTCACTTTTTGGCGGACTCGCCGTTGACTTTTCCGGTGACGGAATCAGGGAGTTTTTCATCATCTTCTTCATAGTCGAGAAGCTCCTCTTCATATGCATCGTTCTCCTTGTTCTCTCCCATTCTTTTGCTATGAACTATTACTACAAAATACGCCAGATCCAATCACAAAATATGAGTAATATAAAATCGAAGTAAACTATTACGTAAAATATGGATAAATCCGTACAAAAATCAGAGATTTGAGAGGAAAGTTGCTTTTACCTTACAGAATCTCAGAGAAAAGTTGGATCTTGGTCGGGGAAATTAGGGCTAGGGTTTCAGAAGCGTCTGCAGAAAAAAAGTTAGGACAAAAATAGGAAAAATAAAAATGGGATGCGAGAGCAGAGACTCAGAGAGTGATAGGGTTTTGTGGTAGAGGGGCAGGTTATAAATGAGGAGATGCTGAAAATTTTGTTGACGAGTTTGTCCTTGGCTCCTTTTACGAATTTGTACCAAGTATGGGAATATTTTGGACATTTTAAATTTTTAATATCTCCCCTTCTGGAAAAAAGTCCTTTTCCTTTTCCGCTGAGGGAGATTCCCTTCTGACCTTTAGTAAAATTTGCTATTCTAAGCCTTTGCAAACAACGAAAAGAAGATTCCCTTGTGAGTTGTGACATTCAATATTATGATAATCAATAATCATGCGCTTAGACTAGAAAGGGAGCACCATAACACAAGAAAGAGATCCTTTTTTGGGCTAATATAGAAAAACTCGTGGTAAATTTTCATAAACGAAGTAAAAAGATCCCATTTTGACTTTCAATTAAGTACCTCATAGTAGACTTCTACAAATCAAGAAGCAAATTGTATTCAACTCTTGTTCCGAGTTTCAATAATAATATTTGAGTTAATCTCACTTGAAGCCCCATTTTCATTAGATATCCAAGAGCTTACTCCCTGCCTAGCGATACTTTCATGGATTGCATTTCGAGATCCTGTTTGTCAAACAGTTGCGAGAACCTGTCTAGGTTGAGTTGAGACTCTAACCTTGTAAGCATATTACTTGTCTGAAGCTCAATATTCGAAAGAAATCCCTCTAAGTCTCCCATGTCATGAAGTTAAAAATTCTCAGGAAATAAAAAGTTTGTAAGAATTGTTGTATTGTTCGAAATTGGGCTCGATTACTACGTGACAGATCGGGCTCGAAACGCGAGGGGTTGAAGATTGACTCCGAGTCTCGTCGAACCAGAACACGAGGTCAGAATGTCCGTTCTCGAGAATATTGAGTTCCTGATCCCGTAATGGACCCTGATCCCGAGTAAGCTCGAGGAAACATCGTCGGTATAACCAACAGAAGACCAAAATAACATAAGGCCGAAATATCCGTAATCGGTCGGATATCATAGCGGGAATCTCGGCACGTATCAATAGGGAACCGGCAAATCAGCAAATCAAGAGATTTTTACCTTTAATAGAATTGTACCTAAAGTAGGTTTCCCCTACTATATAAAGGGGGTCTGATTACTTGTAAAGCACATTGTAACACGCATCTCAAAGTAATATATTGTTATTTTTAGTTCTTATTATTCTCTTATCATTCTGTTTTGATATCGATAAAAGCACTTTGGCTCGAGGGTGGCTAATCTTTCAAGGCTAAGACTGTTCAACTTGAGTGGTTTGCATTTACTTTCCCATTGTTTATTTCAATTTCAGTCTGATTTATCATTTTGTATCAAGTTAGATCACGTCTCCTTAAAACCACATACAAATTCAATTGTTATCCGATTTTGAGGGTAAATAATTTGGCGCCCACCATGGGGCTAAGGATAATAGTGGTTATTTGATACAAATCTCCATAACACACACTACTTTACACTTGCTCTTTGAAGTGTATTTGATTCCAGGTTAAAACACAAAATGTCAAACTCTCAATCAGCACCCCTACATGTTGACAATGAGTCCGGTCATGACGGTTAAAATAATAACATAGCTCCCGTGGTGGAATTCGATCAACAGCTCAAAATACGCAAAATGTTGGTGGAGACGGGATCAGCTTAAGGGTTATCTTTGAAATGTTGCAAGCTCAACAAGCGGCGATAGCCCAGTTACAAAACCAAAGCGGCACACCGAGCAGAGTCGAGCCCGATCCACCCCGAGAAGTTACTCGCTGGGACGAACCAGTTACAGAAATATCTAACGAGAGTAAATCGGGGAATAACACCGAGATCATAAAAATGCCTGAGGAGCTGACAAAATGACTGGAGCCGGGGGAAAAGAAAATCGAAGCTAATGACAAAAAAGTGGAGACCTATAATTCCAGGGTAGACCAGATCCCATGAGCACCGCCGATATTGAAAGGCCTGGTTCAAAGAGGTTCGTGCAAAAGCCTTTCTCTCCGAGCGCGGCTCCGAAATTGATCCCTAAGAAATTTCGTATGCTTTTCTAGGTTTTTTTCTGAGTGTTAAAACGATAGATTTTTCTTTTGCCAATGAATTGGATCCGCCCCGTTGGTGCCATATATTTCCTTACGCTGGGTGGGTTCCATGGGTGTTGCTTGGATTCGGTGCATAGATATAGATTCATTCTTCGTACCTGGTCCAGCCTCACAACCCATCGCAAGACCTACTCCCTCCCATCCCAGGAATAATTGAAGAGAGTTATATCCAGTCACCAACATTGGCATAAACCGATCGATCAGTCGAGATGGTTAGCTTGGGCGCTAATGGTATTTTATATTTAGAATACCTAGACTAATGACAATCTTCCTTACTTGAATTGGATCTTAAGCAGCTCAATTTCGATCTTCACTGGTCTGAGACGGCCCTCTGTTCAAGTACCCCTTCTTCTACTCGAGCCTCGGCAGAGCCTTTTTGATCTCATTCGTATTCTAAGGAATGCTACGTAAGTATAACGGGACGACCGACCCAAATGAGCATGTAACCTCGTATATGTATGCCATCAAAGGGAACGACTTGGAGGACGATGAGATCGAGTCTGTTTTGCTGAAAAAATTTGGAGAGACCTTGTCAAATGGAGTTATGATACGGTATCAAAACTTACCTCCTAATACTATTGACTCATTTGCTATGCTTGCATATTCTTTTGTGAAAGCACACACTAGTGCCATCAAGGTCGAGACCAGGAAGTCGGACCTTTTCAAAGTAAAGTGGAAAGACAATTAGATGCTCAGAGAGTTCTTGTCCCGATTCCAGATGGAACGGATGAACCTATCGCCGGTTGTTAATGATTGGGATGTTCAAAATTTCAATCAGGGACTCAATATTCAAAGATCGGTGGCTTCATAGAAGTTGAAGCAGAACATGATAAAATATCTGGTCGTTACCTGGGCCGACGTGCATAATCGGTATCAATCGAATATCAGAGTTGAAGATGATCAACTTGGGGGCCCTTCAGGGTCTGTTTATCCTGTCAGAAATGATAATAGAGCCAAGAGAGACATTGACCATGAACCAATATAGAGCAGGGATCGCTATCAATCGTACAATGAGGATCGAAGAGGTAACGGATATGGGAGAAATATTATAAGAGACGAAAGAAGAAATGATCTTGGTCAACACAGTCGGGGACTCATGAGTAAAAACAGCTTCGAGAAGCTCGTCAAGCCTAAGAAAGCACCGAGGTTATCATAATACAACTTTAACGTTGACGTTTCCCCCAGCGTATAAGTTATCGAACATATCAAGGACACCAAATGGCCTCGATCGTTACCATTTGATCCGTCCCAAAGGGATCCTAACCATATGTGTAAATATCACGGCACTCACGGCCACCGAAAGGAGGATTGCCGACAATTAAGGGAGGAAGTAGCCTGATTATTCAACAACGGGCATCTTTGAGAATTCCTGAGCGACCGGGAAAAACATTATTTGAGGAATAGGGATTCTAACAAGTAGTACGAGCAAGAAGAACCTCAACACATCATTAACATGATTATCGGTAGGGCCGATGTTCCTCAAGGGACGATAACGCACCAAAATATCTATCACAAGGGAGAAACATATTCGAGATTACATATCAGAAGGAACCTTGTCTTTCAACGACGAGAACGTGAAAGGAATCGTGCAGCCCCAAAATGATGCACTGGTAATATTTGTAATCATAAATAAATCTCGTGTTAATTGACCCAGGTAGCTCAGCCAATATCATCCGATCGTGGGTCATGGAGCAACTCGGTCTACAAGACCAAATTGTGCCTGCAGTCCGAGTTCTAAACGGATTCAACATGGCGTGTGAAACTACTAAAGCCGAGATAACATTACCACTAAACACCGTAGGGACCATCCATGAAACTAAATTCTATGTGATCGAAGGAGACATGAGGTACAACACTTTATTTGGAAGGCCATGGATCCATAACATGAGGGTAGTGCCCTCGACGTTGCACCAGGAACTGAAATCCCAACACTTAGTGGATTCAAACCAGTCTATGGTGAACAAACGGCTCCCAAGGAAATATTCGCGGTTGAAGAGGTGATACCGGTATCCACAATCTCAACATTGAAGGATCCGAACCAGATGGTCAAAATCGGGACCATATAGCAATCATTGATACCAGCCTCGGCAGGTTCGGACAAACGAGGGGAAGACGAGGATGATGATTACGGGGTTCCCAACTCTTTTATAGCCCCGATGATTCCGATGCCACTAAATCGATAGTCGAGGAGCTAGAACAAGTCATATTGAGAGAACACTTGCCCGATCAAATGGTATACCTGGGCACAGGGTTAAACCCCGAGCTCAGAAAAAAATACATTCAATTTCTTATAACTAATGGAGATTATTTTGCTTGGTCCCACCTTGACATGACAGGGATCCCGCCGAATATAACCACTCACAAGCTAAGCCTGGACCCAAAGTTCCATCCGGTCAAGTAGAATAAGAGACCCCAGTCCGAGATCAAGCATTCTTTCATCAAGGATGAGGTATCTAAAATCCTTAAAATAAGGTCTATTTGGGAGGTTAAATACCCGATTTGGTTAGCAAACGTAGTGGTAGTCCCTAAAAAAGGGAATAAACTAAGAATGTGTGTGGATTATAAAGATTTGAATAAGGCATGTCCCAAAGACTTTTTTCCTTTGACCAACATCGATCCTATGATCGATGCCACTGCCGGCCACGAGATCCTCAGTTTTCTCGATGCCTATTCCGGGTACAACCAAAAACGGATGGACCTGGGTGATTAGGAAAAAACCTTATTCATCACTAAATACGGCACATACTGCTAGAATGTGATGCCGTTCAGATTAAAATATGCTGGTGCCACATACCAACGCCTAGTAAACCGGATGTCCGAGGAACAAATAAAAAGATTAATGGAAGTTTACATTGACGGCATGTTGGTTAAGTCCTTGCGAGAAGATCACCATTTAAAACATTGGTAGGGAACCTTAAGCATATTGAAGCAATACAATATGAAGTTGAACTCGGAAAAATGTGCGTTTGGAGTTGGGTCGGGTAAATTCCTCGGATTCATGGTATCCAATCGGGGAATCGAGATCAATCCCGACAAAATTAAAGCCATCGAATATATCACGGTCGTGGACAAAGTGAAGGCCATGCAAAGACTAACTGGACGCATAGCCGCCCCGGGATGATTCATTTCGAGGTAGTCCGATAAGAGCCACCGATTGTTCGCACTATTGAAGAAGAAAGATAACTTCTCATGGACCTCGGAATGTCAACGAGCTATGGAGGAACTCAAACGGTGCATATTGAGCCCACCGCTGCTGCACACACAGAAGGAAGACAAACAATTATACTTGTACTTGACAGTTTCGGAGATAGCGATAAGTGGAGTCCTGGTCCAGGAAGAGCAAGGTACGCAATTTCCAATTTACTATGTTAGTAGGACCCTAGGTGAGGCCGAAACTAGGTATCCTCACCAAGAAAAATTGGTGCTCAATTTGCTAAGCACCTCTAAGAAGTTAAAACCATACTTCTAGTCTACTTACCCGTTGAGGAACGTTATGCATAAGCCCGAGCTCTCGGGCCGGTTGTCCAAATGGGCCATGGAAATAAGTGGGTACGATATTGAATACCGACCCCAGACCGCCATTAAGTCTCAAATCTTGGCAGACTTTGTGGCCGACTTTACGCCGGCCCTACCCGAGGTCGAAAGAGAGTTATTAATTAACTCAGGGACCTCCTCGGGAATCCGAACCCTCTTTACGGACGGCGCCTCAAACGCAAAAGGGTCCGAACTTGGCATTGTATTGAATCCACCAATAGGCAATGTAGCTAGACAATCTATTAAGACTGTGAAATTGACTAACAACAAGGCCAAATACGAGGCCATGCTTGCAGGCCTTGAACTAGCCAAAAACTTGGGGGCAGAAGTGATCGAAGCCTAGTGCGACTCCCTCTTTGTGGTAAACCAAGTTAATGGAACATTCGAGGTTAGAGAAGAACGAATGCAAAGGTACTTGGACAAGTTACAGGTAACATTATATCGATTCAAAGAATGGACTTTGCAACACGTACCTCGGGAACAAAACATCGAGGTTGATGCCCTCGCAAACTTAGGGTCATCAGTCGAAGACGACGAGTTCAATTCGAGGGAAGTTGTATAACTTATAAGATCGGTGGTGGAAGAAGGCCATGCCGAGATCAACTTGACGGTCCTAACTTGGGATTGGATAAATAAATATGTAGAATATCTTAGGGCCGGGAAACTGCCCTCAAATCCAAAAGAATCGAGGGCCCTGCGTACAAAGGCAACCCAGTTTAGCATGTTCGAGGACAGAACCCTGTTCAGAAGAACATTCGATGGCCCACTTGCAATATGTCTAGGGCCGGGGATATTGAGTACGTTTTGAGGGAAATCCATGAAGGTACCTATAGAAATCATTCGGGCACCGAATCGTTGATTCAAAAAATAATCAGAGCCGGTTATTACTGGAATGATATGGAAAAAGACGCGAAGGAGTTCGTACGAAAATGTGATGAATGTTAAAGACACACTGCGATGATTCATCAGCCCGGGGAAGCATTCAGTTTTGTCACCATGGTCATTCATGAAGTGGGGAATAGATATCGTCGGCCACCTTCCATGGGCACCCAGTAAGGCTAAATTTATATTGTTTATGACTGACTAATTTTCTAAGTAGGTGGAAGCCCAGGCATACGAGAAGGTTAAGGAGAAAGAAGTCATCGATTTCATTTGGGACCACATCATATGCCGGTTCAGAATGCTGGTCGAGATCATATGCGACAATTAGAAGCAATTAATCGGTAGCAAAGTAACCAAATTTCTCGAAGACCACAAGATCAAAATGATCTTATCAACACCTTATCACCCTAGTGAGAGCGGACAAGCTGAATCTACCAACAAACCATACTCCAAAACCTTAAAAAGACGCCAAAGGTAAATGGAAGGAAATCCTACCCGAAGTCCTATGGGCATACAGTACGATCTCGAAGTCTAGTATCGGGGCCACCCCGTGTTCATTGGTTTACAGGGCCGAACTCTAATACCAGTCAAAGTCGGAGAACCAAGTATCATATTTCGATATGCAACAAAGGAATCAAATGTTGAGGCTGTGAGTACGAGCCTAGAGCTATTAGATGAAAGGCGCGAAGCCGCTTTTGTCCGGTTGGCCGCCTAAAAACACTGGATTGAGATATATTACAATTGAAGGTCCAACCTTCGACACTTCAATATCGGGGACTTAGTACTAAGTAAGGTCACACTGAGAATCTAAAACCAGAACGAATGGAAGTTGGGACCGAACTGGGAATGACCGTACCAAATTATCGAGATCAGCGGGAAGGGATCTTACAAACTCGAAACAATGAATGACGAGAAACTACCAAACAACTGGAATATAACTCACTTGTAATGATATTACTGCTAAGGTACGACCCCATTATTTCTTTTGTTTATATTTTGAACTAACGCTTGCAGGTAACCAATAAGGAACGATACAAAATTTTAGGTCTGAAAGCACGCGTTGAACTCCTTTTCCCTTGAACCAATTTTGTCCCAAATGGCTTTTCTGGCAAGGTTTTAAATGAGGCAACAATAGATCATGCTAACTTAGAATAGAAGGTCAGTCATGAATCAGTGTCGAAAATTGCATCATCAGTATTCGAGGCTTCTCTCCATGATCAACCTCGAATACTGGGGGACATTACCCTCGGATATCGACTCTAGCAAGGAAAGAAACTTCGTGATTGAAGGGTATCGATCGATAGGATTTATTGTAAGGTCCAAACGATAAAATGAACCATGGCCGCATAGACTGCTCGAGCCCTGGCACAAAGCATGTACACATGTATAACTTTTATGCACAACAAAGAAAAAAGTCTCTTTCTTGCGCATATTGTTTTTTGTGTTTCTCAAGGAATTTTTTACATCTGATCCCCTAACAGTATCGATCCCAAGGGCCACCATAATCCGAGTTCAAACAATAACTCTCGCTCGGGGACTGCTATCCGAAAACAAGCTCGAACGGTCCGAACTATCAGATCTCGGGGGCATAAGACCTATTAGGCAACATCCGAATTTTAAAGGACACGACCCCCACTTGGGGACTGTATCTTAGGCATGCCCGGATAACTCGGGATAGCAAGACCACTGGGCAACACCCGAACTAAAAAGGCTACGACCATATTAACACGACTCGGAGACGTCCGAGACCCGTAACAAAAATAACAAGGCCTTAAAATTATTTAATTGGTTCTAAAGGCAACCCTCGGCAAACTATAATCTGAAAAAGTCTAAGCACTTTGGGGGGTAAATTTTCGGTCACACCGAACCCCAACGATGCCCAAAAACAAGATAATGTTGAAAGCAAGGTTTATTCGAACCTCTGAACGTAACCTAAGTAGTTCATGCTGAGGCATTTAGATATTTGCAAATATAAGTAATAAAGCAGAGGGAAAATTCAAGAGTTGTTGAAGGGAAAAAGCCTTATACATATCAAAAATTATTTTACAAGGGCGGAACAACCCTATACAAATATTTAAAAAGGCCAAACGACCTCAACAAAAGGGTAATACAAAAGGCAAAAAACAAAAACATCTGAAAAACGTCTAAGTGGCCTAGTCTTCGCCGGGGGCCATATCATTACCCTAGGAGTCTCCGCCACCCTCGGACTCGCCCAAATCTTCAGAACATTCATCATCTTTCGGAAAGGCCAATTTTTTGGCCCCGACTTCGAGTTCTTTGGCACTCTCAATCTTAGCTGATAAGTCGAAACCCCGAGCATGAATTTCCTCGTAGGCCTCCCTATGAGATTGCCATTTCGCGTGCTCGATGATATCCTATGCTCTAACCTGAGCCACCTCAGTATTGGCCTTATAAACGGACACCATCCCATCAGCGTCGACTTTAACTACCTTGGCCTCTGACTTGGCCGTCTGGAGATCCTTGGCAAGATTTTCTCGATCGAAAACGACCAAATCTAGCTGAGACTAGAGCTCCTAGATCTTTTTGGCCTGCACCAAGGCCTTTTCCTTCACAACTCGAAGCTGGACCTCAGCCGAAGCCAATTGTGCTTGAACTGTCTCCTTTTTTTTAGGCCAAGCGGTCTATGTTTCTTTTCCGTTCTTTGGCCTCGGCCTTTACTACATCCACCTTCGCCTGGAGTTGTTCGATCTGATCAAGTTTCTTTTTGACTTGCGAGTTGGGACCGTTAGCCACCGTGTCTGACTCATTATCACTAACCTCAAATACTCTTCTTACCTGCTCAACTAGGTCGACATGCTCCTTCCGAGCCACCTCTAGCTCAGCTTGGAGTTTCTCACCGAGATGTTTGTAAGCATCCTTCTTCTTAGTGAGCCATCAAGTTTCAGCCTCATGTTGGTTTAACTCTTCTCGATATTGGAGTAAAGTCTCGTGATGAAGCACCGAGGACTGCAATCATAAAGAAAAAAGTTACGATTATTTACAACTTAATCTAAGCACATAATATACGTCTTCAAGAGGCACCCAAAGTTACCCGATTTAGCGCCTCTTGTGTTTCAGTGAACATGCAAGGCGCGCCCACCTCGTTCATCTTGTCTTGATCCTCTTTGGTCACCATACACTGAAGATAACTGGAAACCCCTACAGGGACAGAAAGAACCCGGGCATCCTTCGGAATAGACATGATGACCGACTACTTCCAATCATGATTCACACTCGGAGCTGGGAACTTGTTGACTAGTTTCGGACTTGAAGAAGGCTCGTTGGTCCCCAAAGACGGACTCTTCCTTGGCACCGGTAAGTCACCCAACCCGGTGATGTCCTTCCGTGGCGGTTGAGTCTAGGCCGTCAAAAAAGTGGTGAAAGGGGTCTCCCACCCCTTGGGGCCCTTCGTTGAGGTGACCTTTTAGCGTCTGAGCCGCATTTATCATGGAATCAGTAACGAAGGTGACTTAGAGAGATCTATCACTCCAAGCACGTCCTTCGAGGTATAGTCCTCTACCCGAGAAACACCGATCGTGGTCTCCTTGTCGGCCTCCCTAACTTGAGGCAAAACAGCCTCGCCCCTCCGGTTTAGGGGCCCCTCATCCCTCGACCTGCGACCGCACACGGGCCACCAGTTCAGAGGCTTCTTTTTCTTCTTCTTATGACTTATCCCTAAGCCGGTGAGTGAGTCCGATGGGAGCTCTCGGGCGCTGGTGCTTTCTCGTAGCCCTTTTTTTCTTCTTTCCCTCACTCTATCTCGGAGCAAGGGACTCAGCGAGGTAATCCTCGTCACCGGATGGATGCCTCATTGTGACATCCTTGGAAATACCTGCAAAGAAAAAAGAAATGAGTAAGGGCTCGGCAGCACGGAGGAAACCTTAGTGTTATCCACTCAAGAAAGAATTATCACAGTGAGAGCGGGCCTCCCACTGGCCCTTCGAAAGCTCGCACCATGTGCGCTCAGAATACAGTTTCTACGACTGTATCCGGGACCCGAGCAACAACTACATTGACACCAAACACTGATAAGAAAGACCGAAAGGATAGTAAAAAAATAAAATTTTGGAAAAAACTAAACGTTACTTACGTTTTGTGTTCCACTTATTGGGGAACGACATGTACTCGACTAGGAGCAGGTCTGAGGTCCTCACTCGGACAAATTGGCCTAGCCAATCTCGATCTCGATCTTCATCGATGCTCGAGAATGGGGCTTTACTAGCCCAACGCACAAGTTTAACTAGTCCTCTCCGGAAGAGTCGGGGGCTGTATAGGCGCATAAGATGGTCGACGGTGAATGTGCATCCGTAAATCTTTCTCATAAAGAACCGGATAAGAATGACGATCCTCCATAACGAGGGGTGGATCTGACCGAGGCACACCTTGTACCTTCTGCAAAAATGGATGATTATCGGGTCTAACAGGCCCAACATAAAAGGATAAGAGTAAACACTTAAGTGTACCTCGACGTGGGTAGTAATATCTTCTTCGGGCTTGGGAACCACCACGTCTTTGCCGAGCTAGTTACAATCCTTCTTGATCGTAGGAAGAATATCTTCGGTGATCGAGCAGATGTACCTCGAGACCTTCTCACACCGAGCCGGAATGGGTGAAGGTTTTTCAACCTTAAAATCGGCGATCACCGAGCACCCGCCAGGAATAAACGTGCTAAGAGGAGGTTCCGCTGATGGCTCCTCGCCGCCTGGCCGTAATGTGGAAGTAGTTTCTTTTTGTGGAATTATTTTTAAAGTCTTCGCCATATTTTTTAAATGGAGGGTAAAAGATGAAAAATAGGAAGTTAAATGGGTACACTTGATGGTTCTAAGTGAAGACAAGCGAAAGTTCTTATAAATATCTCAAGAAATATGGATGCAAGTGCTAGAAAATGTAGAGATTTCTAAGAAACAAAAGTAGAGTAGGTTTGGATGTAAAGTTTTAATGAATGAAGAAGGGGGCTTTTATAAATTTCAAATGAAGATTCAAAGCCAGAAATGGTTGACCAGCAACTGACGAGCATTTAATACCATTAAGACGTGATTGACGAGACGTTTCGTTCATTTTGTCGTTTCTGAAGGAGAGTACCGAGGTGAGAATTGGAAGCTCATATTATTTCTCGTTGTTTACTCTCCGAAAAATGAGGAGACTATCTGTATACAACTGAAATCGGGCATGATTACTACATAACAGATCGGGCTCAGAACGCAAGGGGTTGAAGATTGACCCTGAGCCCGAGTAAGCTCGAGAAAACATTGCCAGTATAATCAATAGAAGACCGAAATAACGAAAGGCCGAAATATCTGTAACCGGTCGGATATCATAGCGGGAATCTCGGTACGTATCAATAGGGAATCGGAAAATTAGCAAATTAGGAGATTTTTACCTTTTATAAAATTGTATCTAAAGTAGGACTCCCCTACTATATAAAGGGGGTCTGATTACTTGTAAAGCACATTGTAACACGCATCCCAAAGTAATATATTATTATTTTTTGTTCTTATTATTATTTTATCATTCTGCTATGATATCGATGAAAACACTTTTGGCTCGAGGGTGGCTAACCTTCCAAGGCTAAGACTGTTCAACTTGAGTGGTTTGCAGTTACTTTCCTATTATTTATTTCAATTTCAATCTGATTTATCATTTCGTATCAAGTTAGGTCACGTATCCTTAAAACCACGTATAAATTTAATTTTTATGCGATTTTAAGGGTAAATAATTGCATTTATGATTGGCTTCTTCTTCACTATTGTTTTTCGTTTTT
Source organism: Nicotiana undulata (assembly GCA_005239495.1). Taxonomy (NCBI): domain Eukaryota; kingdom Viridiplantae; phylum Streptophyta; class Magnoliopsida; order Solanales; family Solanaceae; genus Nicotiana; species Nicotiana undulata. Next base: position 114,914 of record ML280826.1, read on the forward strand.
AAACCTACTTTGAAATGTTTTTTCTCGAGCTGAGGTTCTAACGAAAGCAATTTCTCTACCTCCACAAGGTAGGGGGAAGGTCTATTTACACACTACTCTCCTCAAAACTCACCTATAGAAATACACCGGGTATGTTGTTATTGTTGTTTCTTGTACAATTTTTTGTGACACGATAATGAACTTGAGTACAATCAAGATTTATCACTTGGCTCCCATGAGTTACTAGATATAAGACATCTGTTAACCCCCCCCAAAAAGAAGTGAATGATATGGTCATTTTACTTACTTATGGTGAGACATTGGACACCTGAAACTTGAGCCTTATATTATAGGAACAATTACCTGGCATAGTATTTTTGGCAATGTGCCACATAACAATTTGTCGGTATTGTTGTGAATGTAGTTATTTGTTATCTCACCAATTTAAGTTCATGATCGAAAAATATTAATGAGTGATGATCCAACTTTCTAATGACTCAACGAGATTACTAAGTCATTTTTCTATTTTTTCTTGTGAGAGTATGTTAATCGTATTACCTAAATAAAAGGACTCGTGTGAATAATTACTTGTACACATCTAGTACATGAATTGTCCTACCTAACCATAGGGATGACAATAGGACAGGGCAAAATGGGGAGGGTGAATCATTGCCTTGCTACAAATTCAAACCGCTCTGCCCTGCCCCATTAACAGTTTTTCTCTTTTTCAACATGTTCTTCCCCACCCTATTTAGCCATGCCCCCCCCCCCTCGAGCCCCATTTAGCTCTTTTTCTTTCTTTCTTTTCTTTTAAGTTTGGAACTATAATTTATCCATGTTACTATAGAAAGGAAGAGGAATAACTTCAAAGAAACAAAATATAATTTCCATGTTAAATTTGATTTCACGGTATGGCTTTTGTTTGGATGATGTATAATTACTTAGTTGATTATTTTCTTATGCTTGCCTTAAATAAATAATGTAGTAATAGTTGACACCAAATGAAAGAAACTTTTTTCTTTATGAGTGAAAAAAGGAGGGGACCGGTTACAAATAGGTATGAGAGAAAAATGGGTCCACCAGTCAGTTTAGAAACGATGTAACGTTTGGGCTTAAAAGAAATTTGAAGAGGTGAGAACAAATCAATGCATAACACCATAGTAGTTTAATATGCAAATAAGTGTAAAAGAAAATATTGACATGAGTCATAGGAACCAAATTCCTTGATAGTTGATAGTGGGCTATAATCTCATATTTTAGTCGCTTATCACACTCTAATTTACTGCACTTTAATTGAGTTTGAGCTTTAATCGCTAATGTTTTGCACTAATTGTGTGTGTTTATGCCTTGTAGGAGTGATTCTGAGCTATGTAGATATTATGGAATGAATTAACGTGATTTAGAGCTTTGAATATAAGTAAAATCACAAGGAATTAAGCCGGGATCGAGGTCGGGGATCACTGGATGATAGTGGAACGAAACGAAGAATCAAGAAGGCATATTGCGCAGTGTCTAGTAAAATGCACATAACGTTTCTCTCAAAACTCCATTTGGGTTCGACAATATATCATTGGAAAGCTAATGCAACAGGATACAACTTTCATTTTCTGCATTTTCCCGAATTCCCAACTAATACGGCGCACCATGCGATGCATAAGTGTAAAAATCTTTCAGAAAATAGCAAACTTCAGAGACTGGGTTTTTGGGGTCTGTGTCACGACCCGAATTTCCCACCACCGGGACCATGAAGGCACCTAACGTTGAACCCGATAGACAAGACAACTCAGTATTCAATTTACTTTATTCCTTTATTAACAGTCGAAAATAATTGAATTTCCACATTAACATAAATAAGAATCTAAGATGAAGCAAGATATATATATATATATATATATATATATTCCAATACAAGGCCTTTATGCAATTTCACCAAAACTAACCAAATCCCAGAATAGTGGAGTCATAATACCACGGACTATCTACGAATAATACATGTAATGGTCTGAAAGAAGTAAATACATCTATTTCTGAAATAACTAAAACAGAAATAAAGAAGTGGAAGGGGACGCCAAGGTTTGCGGAATCCTGCAGGACTACCTCGGTGTCTCCGAATGGACTGAAGGCAGCCTCCTAGCTCTAATGTCCAAAGGGTCATGTACTGGGATATGCACAACAAAAGATGTGCAGGTGCAGTATCAGTACAACCGACCCCATGTACTGAGTAAGTGTCCAGCCTAAACTCGGCGAAGTAGTGACGAGGCTAGGACGACAATCAAGACAACCTGTGCAATTTAATAATATCCGGAAGAAAACAATAACAACAAGATTAACCTGTTAAGTACAAGGGAAAAGGGGAAAACATGCTGGGGGGAAAACAATATCAGATAACAGAAATGACGAATCAAGACAACAATTCAACTATCTAAGTAACAGCAGGAAATAACAAACACAGAGAAAACAGTGCACGGCATCACCCTTCATGCTTTTACTCTCATCCTCACCAAATAATAAATGCATGTGCACGACATCACCCTTCATGCGTTTACGCTCATCCTCAGAATAATAAAAAGAAACGAAACGGCATCACCCTTCGTGCTTTTAATATAATAACATGGCACGACATCACCCTTCGTGCTTTACACTCTTTCTCACAAAATCAATACACGGCATCACCCTTCGTGCTTTACACTCTTCCTCACAAAATCAATACACGGCATCACCCTTCGTGCTTTACACTCTTCCTCACAAAATCAATACACGGCATCACCCTTTGTGCTTTACACTCTTCCTCACCCAAACAATATGAATAACAGAAGTCTGGCAAGGAAAGATCAACAATATGAACCATAAATCATAACATCCCGGCAAGGGACACAACTATAACCAATCTCACTCAAGTACATATCTTTACATAAGATTCCTTAACCAAAACAAATACTCAACAATATTCATTACCAAGAATTCCCACCAAATGAACAACCACTAAAGTGAAATTCAAGCTATAACACAGTACATATCAATGAAAATTATATAATTCATAATATCCGACTCACGGGCATGCTTGACACCAACGTATAGGTACTCTTCACCTCACCTATACGTTGAACATGGTATAAACACATAGCAAATAAGACTCAACGCCTATTCCCTCAAGCTAAGGTTAGGCCAAACACTTACCTCGACTTTCACGACCAAAATCAAGCCTCAATCACCGATTTTCCTTTTGAACTTGACTCCAAATCGATTGTATCTAGACATAATTGACTCAATAACATCAATAAACGCTAAATAATTCAATTCCAATGCTTAATTATAGATTTCCTATCATTCTTCCCAAAAAGTCAAAAATCGACCCCGGGCTCGCTTAGTCAAAATACGAGGTTCGGACCAAAACCCGATCACCCATTCACTCACGAGCCCGAATCCGCAATTAGTTTCAAAATCCGACCCCAAAACGAGGTCTAAATTCCAATTAATCAAAAAGCCCTTACTCTACCCAAATCCATACTTTTCTACCCTTAAGAACATGATCTAAGCCTAGAAATCTAATGAGTATTAATGAAAATTGAAGAAAACAAGTCTAAGAATACATACCTATGATTTTGTAGTGAAGTTCTCTTTCAAACATCGCCCAAATTGGAGTTTGGAAGAAGAAGTTATGAGTTTTTGACTAAATCCCGAAATGGTTCTGTTTTTAAATTACTGGGAAAAATTGCCCTATGCGTTCGCACAGGCTGCCAGACCCTACACTCCACGATCGCGACCAAGGGGATGCGTTCGCACTGAGTATAACCTACCCAGCCCCCAGCCCTCTCTAAGCATATGCGTTCGCATCCTGTGCTCCGCGTTCGCACCTGATGTGGTGCGTTCGCACAATACTAACCAACCTCCCTCCCCACGTATGCATTGCGTTCGCATGGAATCCCATGCGTTCGCATAGGGTAAAATCCCTGGACACTAGCAACAACAATTACACACTAGATTTTCAAGTCTAAAAATGTTTTGACGCCTATCCGAAACTCACCCGAGCCCTCGGGGCTCCAAACCAAATATGCACACAACCTCAAAAACATCCTACGGACTTACTCGTGCGATCAAATCGCCAAAATAACCTCTTAAACAAAAACTTTTTCATAAAGTCAAAGAAATTTCCCATAACTTTCAAAGTATCAAAATTTACAACCGTGGGTCCGAATCATGTCAAACGACTTCCGTTTCTTTCCAAATTTTACAGACATGTTATAATTATTATATTGAACCTGTACCGGGCTCTAGAACCAAAATACGGGCCCGATACCATAGGTTTCACACATAATCAAATTTCTAAAATCCTTTATATTTTCAGAAAGATAATTTCTTTCAAAAATTCATTTCTCGGGCTTGGGACCTCGGAATTCGATTCCGAGCATACGCCCAAGTCTCATATTTTCCTACGGACCCTCCGAGGCCATCAAATCATTGGTCCGGGTCCGTTTACCAAGAATGTTGACCAAAGTCAACTTAAATCAAATTTTAAAAACAAAACTATCATTTTCCTCAGTTTTTCACATAAAAGGCTTTCCGACTATATGCCCTGGCTGTGCACGCAAACCGAGGTGAGATATAAGGAGGTTTTCAAGACCTCGGAACATAGAATTGACTTATAAAATACGGAATGACCTTTTGGGTCATCACAATCTCCACCTTTAATACAAACGTTCGTCCTCGAACGGACATAGAATAGTACCTGAATCGGGGAAAAGATGAGGATATCGGCTCCGCATATCGGACTCGGACTCCCAGGTAGCTTCCTAGGCAGACTGACCTCTCCACTGAACACGGATCGAAGGATAACTCTTTGATCTCAACTGACGACTCTGCCGGTCCAATATGGCTATCGGCTCCTCCTCATAGGTCAAATCCTTGTCCAACTGGACACTGCTAAAGTCAAGAACATAAGATGGATTAGCGAGATACTTCCGAAGCATAGATACATGAAACACTTGATGCACGGCTGATAAACTCGGCGGCAAAGAAAGCATGTAGGCCACCTCTCCCACTTTATCAAGAATCTCAAAGGGGCCAATGTACCTAGGGCTCAACTTGCTCTTCTTTCCGAACCTCATCACGCCTTTCATGGGCGACACGCGAAGCGATACCCAGTCTCCTACCATGAATGCCAAATCTCGAACTCTGCGGTCTGTATAACTTTTCTGCCTGGACTGAGATATATGAAGTCTATCCTGAATGATCTTCACTTTATCCAAGGCATCCTGCACTAACTCCGTACCCAACAACCGAGCCTCTCCCGGCTCAAACCACCTAACTGGCGACCGATACTGCCTACCATACAATGCCTCATAAGGATCCATCTGAATGCTCCACTAATAGTTGTTGTTGTAGGTGAACTCAGCTAGTGGAAAAAACTGGTCCCAAGAACCTCCAAAGTCAATGACACATGCTCGCAACATATCCTCCAAAATTTGAATAGTACGCTCGGACTGTCCGTTCGTCTGAGGATGAAACGCTGTACTCAACTCAACCCGTGTTCCCAACTCACGCTGAAATACTCTCCAGAAATCTGAGGTAAACTGCGTACCTCAGTCAAAAATAATGGACACGGGCACACCGTGCAGACGAAAAATCTCCCTGATGTAGATCCCCTCTAACCTCTCCGAAGAATAGGAAACTGCCACAGGAATGAAATGCGCTGACTTGGTCAGCCTATCCACAATGACCCATACTGCATCAAGCTTCCTCTGAGTCAATGGTAGTCCAACTACGAAATCCATGGTGACACACTCCCATTTCCACTTAGGAATCTCAATATGTTGCATCAATCCACCGGGTCTCTGGTGCTCGTACTTAACCTGCTGACAGTCCAGGCATCGAGCTACATATGCCATGATATCTTTCTTCATCCTTCGCCATCAATAATGCTGCCACAAATCCTGGTACATCTTTGAGGTGCCCGGATGAATGGAATACCAGGAACTATGGGCCTCCTGCAATATCAACTCACGAAGTCCATCAACATCAGGCACACAAATACGGCCCTGCTTCCGCAGGACTCCATCATTACCAACTGAAACCTGCTTGGCACCTCCGTGCCGAACCATGTCCCTAAGGGCACGCAAATGAATATCATCATACTGCCGATCCCAAATACGGTCGAATAATGAAGAACGCGCCACTGTATAAGCTAGAACACTACCGGTCTTATAAACATCCAATCTCATGAACCGATTGGCTAAAGACTGAACATCCAAAGCAAGCGGTCACTCCCCGACCGGAATATAAGCAAGACTACCCATGCTGACTGACTTCCGGCTCAAGGCATCGGCCACCACATTGGCCTTCCCCGGGTGGTATAAGATGGAAATGTCATAGTCTTTCAACAGCTCCAACCATCTTCTACGCCTCATATTCAACTCTTTCTGCTTGAACAAATATTGCAAAATCTTATGATATGTGAACACCTCACATGACACACCATACAGATAATGCATCCAAATCTTCAACGCGTGGACAATGGCTGCTAACTCTAAATCATGAACTGGATAGTTCTTCTCATGAACCTTCAACTGACGTGAAACATATGCTATAACCTTACCACCCTGCATCAACACTGCACCAAGTCCAATCCGAGAAGCATCACAATATACAGTATATGGCCCTGAACCTGAGGGCAAAACCAACACCAGTGCCGTGGTCAAGGCTGCCTTGAGCTTCTGAAAGCTCACCTTACACTCATCTGACCACCTGAATTGGGCGCCCTTCTGAGTCAACCTGGTCATCGGGGATGCAATAGATGAAAATCCCTCCACAAACCGACAATAGTAACCTGCTAAGCCCAAGAAACTCCGAATCTCTGAAGTTGATGTGGGTCTAGGCCAATCCTTGTCTGCTGAAATCTTCTTGGGATCTACCTGAATACCCTCTGCTGATACAACATGACCCAAGAATGCAACTGAGCTCAACCAGAACTCACACTTGGAAAACTTAGCATACAACTGACTGTCCTTCAAAGTCTGGAGGACGACTCAAAGGTGCTGCTCGTTCTCCTCCCGACTGCGGGAGTAAATCAAAATATCGTCAATGAATACAATCACGAACAAATCCAAATAAGGCCTGAACACTCGGTTCATCAACTCCATGAAAGCAGCTGGGTAATTTGTCAACCCGAACGACATTACCAAGAACTCATAATGCCCATACCGAGCGCGAAAGGCTGTCTTAGGGACATCAGACGCCCTAATCCTCAACTGATGGTAGCCATATCTCAAGTCAATCTTTGAAAACACTGTGGCACCCTGAAGTTGATCAAACAAATCATCAATCCTCTGCAATGGATACTTGTTCTTGATAGTAACCTTGTTCAATTGCCCGTAATCAATGCACATACTAATCGTTCCATCTTTCTTCTTAACAAATAACACTGACGCACCCCAAGGAGAAATACTAGGCCTAATAAAGCCGTTATCTAGCAAATCCTGCAACTGGCCCTTCAACTCCTTTAGCTCTGGCGGGGCCATACGATATGGCAGAATAGAAATGGGTTGAGTGCCCGGAGCCAAATCAATGCAAAAGTCAATATCCCTATCGGGTGGCATACCCGACAGGTTTGCAGGAAACACATGTGGAAACTCACAAACAAAAGGCACAGACTTCATAGAAGGAACCTCGACACTAGAATCACGAACATAAGCCAAATAGGCCAAACACCCCTTCCCACCATGTCCGAGCCTTCATATATGAGATACCCCTACTGGAATAATGACCAGGAGTCCCCCTCCACTCCAATGGAGGTACTCCTGGCAAGGCCAAGGTCACAGTCTTGGCATGACAGTCCAGAATAACATGATAAGGAGACAACTAATCCATCCCCAAAATGACATCGAAATCAACCATATCAAGGAGCAGAAGATCTACACTGGTCTCAAGACCACCAATAACCACTACACACGAACGGTAGAAATGATATACCACAATAGAATCACCCACCGGTGTAGACACATATACATGAGTACTCAGAGAATCACGAGGCATAATCAAACAAGGAGCAAAATATGATGAAACATAGGAGAATGTGGATCCCGGATCAAACAAAACCGAATCACCCTTGCTGCAAACTGAAACCATACATGTAATGACTGCATCGGAGGCCTCAACCTCAAGTTTGGCAGGAATAGCATAACATCGAGGCTGGGGCCCACAAATCTAAACATCTCTAGGACGACCTATTGCTGGCTGACCTCTACCTCTTGTAGCTTGAGCTCCACCTCTGACTGTCTGACCTCCACCTCTAGCACCTCGGCCTCCACCCCTAGCTGGCTGAGGGGGTAGTGGAGCACCTGGTGCGGGAATCATAGTGGGAACCCTGGTGCTGAGAACCACTCGAGGCTGGGGGGGGGGGAAAATCTAGCAATGTGCCCCGGGCCACCACATGTATAACAAGATCTCGGCTGCTGAGATTGCTGGCCCTGAAACTGTCCCTGTCGACTGGGGTAACCACTCTAAAAACTCTGGAGCGGCGGTGCACTAATAGAAGCTTGTGGTGCACTGCGGGATACCTGAAGTACTGACTGAAAAGGTCTAGGAGGATGACCTCTGCCAAAAGAATCCCTGCCTCTAGATGAGGCACCACTGAACCGGCCAAAATGACGAGGCCTTTTGTCAGACCCCTAACCACTGCCCTGCAATAAGACTATCTCGACTCGCTTGGCCACATTGGCTGCCTCCTGAATGGAAATATCACTACATGTCTCTCTGGCCATCTGTAGTCTAATCGACTGAGCTAGCTCCTCAATAAACCTCCTCATCCTCTCTCGGTCAGTGGGGAGTATCATGATAGCATGTCAGGCCAAAGTGATGAACCTGGTCTCATACTGTGTAACTTCCATAGAACTTTGCTGGAGACGCTCAAACTGCCTCCGGAGATCCTCTCTCTGGGTGACTGGAAGAAACTTCTCCAAGAACTGAACCCAAGACAAAGGTGAAAACCTAGCTAGTCTGGTCAAGCAATAATCCCTCCACCAAGTCTTGGTGGAACCAGAAAGGCGGAAAGTAGCAAAATCAACCCCGTTGGTCTCCACGATCCCCATGTTCCGAAGAACCTCATAGCAACTATCTAAGTAATCTTGAGGATCCTCTGATGGCGCATCGGTAAAAGTAGTAGGGAACAACTTGGTGAACTGGTCCAATCTCCATAAAGCATCAACAGACATAGCTTCTCCCTCAACGGCCTGAGCCACAATACCCGGCTGAGCTACTCCAACTGTCTGAGGTGCTGGAGTCTTGAATTGAGAAGCTAACTGCTCTGGTGTGCGGGTGGCGGGAGTCTGGGCTCCTCCCCCAACCTGAGAGACAGTTGGTACTGTAGGAAGTAGACCTGCCTGAGCCACGCTCTCCATAAGGCCCACTAAACGGACCAGAGCATCCTGAAGTACCGGGGTGGCGATGAACCCCCTCTGGGACCTGAGCTGGTCCAACTGGGACTGTCTGGGTAGGAACCTCATCGGCAAACTCTACCTGAGGATCCTCCACTAGGGTTGTTGCTCTGGGCTGAGCTCTGCCTCTGCCTCGGCCTCTAGTACGGCCTCATCCTCGTCCTCGGCCCCTCGTAGGAGCTGCAACTAGAGCCTCGGGTTGCTGATCAGTAGATAAAGAAGCACATTTTCTCGCCATATGCGAGAGAATAGAATAGAAATTCAATTAGCATTTAGAAGTCAAACCGCACGACAAAGAAGAATAGATGTGAAGATATTCCTAAACTCTGCAGCCTCTGGGGGATAAGTACAGGCGTCTCCGTACGGATCCCTCAGACTCTACCAAGCTTGTCCGTGAATTGTGAGACCTAAACAACCTAGTGCTCTGATACCAACTTGTCACGACCCGAATTTCCCACCATCGGGACCGTGAAGGCGCCTAACGTTGAACCCGCTAGACAAGCCAAATCAGTATTCAATTTACTTTATTCCTTTATTAACAGTCGAAAACAGTTGAATTTCCACATTAACATAAATAAAAATCTAAGATGAAGCAAGATATATATATATATATATTCCAATACAAGGCCTTTACACAATTTCACCAAAACTATCCAAATCCCAGAATAGTGGAGTCACAATATCACGGACTATCTACGAATAATAAATGTAATGGTCTGAAAGAAGTAAATACATCTGTTTCTGAAATAACTAAAACAGAAATAAAGAAGTGGAAGGGGACGCCAAGGTCTGCGGACGCCTGCAGGACTACCTCGGTGTCTCTGAATGGACTGAAGGAAGCCTCCTAGCTCTAATGTCCAAAGGGTCCTGTACCGGGATCTGCACAATAAAATATGTGCAAGTGCAATATCAGTACAACCGACCACATGTACTTGTATTGGTAAAAAGAGCTTCACACGTGTAATAATTCTTGATGACTCAACCAGTTATGTGGAGCAATAAAAACATGACAGATGTACATGATTCTATAAAGAGGTACGAAGCAAAGAGGCACGACACAATATACCTACGGGGTAATCAGCTACGGGAAACTCAACCTGATTGAGACAAGGAAGAGACACTGTCGGAATGAATCCGGACAGATCTACAGGCAGATTCAGAAATCTTTAATTAATGATCCACACGTTACACAACCTTCACACAACAGTTGTAGTTACTCTTTGTAACGTTACATTAATGTCATAATTAGTCATTAATGTGTGATCATTGTAAAAGGTAGACGTTATATTAAGAAATTCCCTATATAAGGGAATAAAATATAACTTGTAAGGGACATTCGAACTATGATTATAATACACTTTACTTTCTGTGCATCTCATTATTTTATATTTACTTATTTATTTGCAACTATCATTATTACCGTGGTTATCAGAAACCCGCGTTCATCCTAAAAATAGCTTTGGTCAAAGGATCTAATTCTTTGGTTAAACAAATTGGTTCCATTACCGGGAATCCAATAATCTTTGTTTACTTTTCAAGCAATATCCTCTGAACTATGTCGAACCCCAATGACAATAACCAACAAAGGGATGGAACTCCATCACCTGCAGGAACCCCACGAGGTTCAAGGGAGCAATCCCCCAAAAGAACCAATAACAATAATAATGGTAATGATATAACTGTAGAACAAGATGAAGTAAAGCAAATGATTGCACAGTATGTAAGCCAGGCTTTGCAAGAATTCGCGAGGGGATTACCAACAGCGTCACCTGCACCATCGACACCACCCCCCAATAATACCATCACCGTGGAAAATCCTCAGTCTGGGTTGGCAAACTCAGGAAGGGGAGATACTCCTAATGAATCTCTCGAAATGAGACCAGGTATGTCTAATAGCTCTGAATTAAAAACTTTATTACTAACCTTGCAGAAACAGGTGAAGGAACAAAACGATCGAATCGAACAAATTCCTAGAGTGTCACCTGTTATCAAAAGCATTGATGTTGATAGATATTCTCAACAACCTTGGAAACCAAGCGCAACACCCTTGCCTATTCCCAAGAAGTTCAAAATGCCTGATGTTCTTAAGTATGACGGGACAACCGACCCACGCGACTATGTGAATGCTTTTACCACCGGGGTTAAGGGCAACGACTTAACAAAACAAGAAATTGAGTCGGTCTTAGTCAAAAAGTTTGGAGAAACACTTACCAAAGGAGCACTAACCTGGTATTCTCTTCTCCCTGAAAACCCTATTGATTCTTTTGCTGAGCTTGCAGATTCCTTCATAAAAGCACACTTTGGTGCGCAAAAAGTGGAGAAAAGAATGGAGGACATATTTAAAATAAAACAAGGAGACACGAAACTACTCCGTGAATTTGTAGACAAGTTTCAACGAGAAAGAATGTTAATACCAAGGGTGCCTGATAATTGGGAAGCCATGGCATTTGCAAGAAACTTAAATGACAAAAGTTCAGAAGCCACGAGAAGACTCAAGGAAATCTTGAGAGAATTCTCAGCTATGACATGGAATGATGTCTATAACAGGTACAACACCAAGATTTGTATAGAAGAAGATACCATTGGTCGTTCAATAGACGAAGATCATATCAGTTCCAAACGTTCCGAATCAGAAAGAAGATAAGGTAAAAGCAGGTACGATCCTTATATGGGACCTTCAAGACTAGAAACTCATCCCAGGTTCGAAAACACTCGGTCATAATATAGATCATCAAGCAGAGATGCGGGCTCATCCTCATCAAGATCCATAAAGGATCGAGATGAACGAACTAGAGGTAATTCACGAATTGGGGATCACACCTTCAATGTAAGTGTTGAATCAAGTCACTGCATGGTTTTGAAGAATGACAAATGACAACACCGTTGAACCAGGTCCATCAGGACAAACATAGTAAAACAGACCAGTTGGCACAAGAAGAGTCCATGCGCAGGAGATAAACATAATCTCTGAACTAAGAGGTTATCTCCTAAGCGAAAATGTTGCAAATTGATAAGGAGGTGGAATTCGAATTCATGTAGGACAGAATCAAGATCAAAGAAGTTGAGATAAACACAAACTCTTCCACCAAGGAAGAGTTGCATCAGAACTTAACAACAACATCTCAACTACTGATTCTATAAATTGTTGAATCATTCCTACTGAAGATTTAACGTACAAACACTAAAGTGAAACAAGAATTGAAAGCAAAATTACCAAAGCAATTTTGCAAGCAGTTCGTGTGAAGAATCCTTGTGCGACTCTAAAGCTACTTGAACCAGCTCTATCTATTGTCTTTTGTATCTAGTTGTTTGTAGTAGGTGATCATATATTGTATCTTTCAGCTTTATCTAGAAGCAACTGTAATAGGTACACAATATTCAAGTTAGAGTTAACTTGAAGTTTGTCGCAATTATCTAGAGGCTAGTTTGCCACAAAGGGATTGGAGTTAGTCCTTAGGCTTACAAAAGAGTTTATTTTGTAAATGGTGTTTGGCTTATTGACATAGTGAAGAGTTTGGAAAAATCCTACTGGGAAGTAGGTCGCGGTTTTTTCACCTTTTGAGCCAGGTGTTTTCCACGTAAAATTGATGTGTTCTTTTATTTCTGCAATTACTTTTCCGCAAACTGTAGAAGTTAGAACACCAAGAAGAACCAGGTTCTTATGTAGAGACTGCACTCGAAAATTGGACACCACACAAATCACCCCCCTTCTTGTGTGGTATTGACATATAAAACATCAATTGGTATCATAGCGGGTTATCCTTGCAAAGGCTAACACCTTGGAAAAGATCAAAATGAGTGCACCACCTGGAAACTGGGAGGATCAATCAACTGCAAGGCCACCACTCTTTGATGGCCAGTATTACTCCTGGTGGAAGAACAGGATGAATGACCATTTGATTGAAGAAGACTATGAACTCTGGGACATAGTCACTGATGGTCCTTTAGCTACCATAAAGAAGACTGCTGAAGGAGTAGATGTGCCAAAAACTAGAGTTGACTGCACTGCAGAGGATCTGAAAAAAATGGGAGAAAAATGCTAAGGCTAAAAAGTGGCTAGTTTGTGGACTAGGTCCAGACGAGTATGCTAGGATTCAAAGATGCACCACTGCCAAAGAAATTTAGGATACCTTGCAGGTAGCCCACGTAGGAACACCTCAAGTGAAAAGATCAAGAGTTACTCTACCATACTCTTAGTATGAAAACTTCACTATGAAAGAAGGAGAGACAATCCACGAGATGTATTCATAACTCTAACAAATGAACTCAAGTCTCTTAGCAGAGTCATTCTTGAAGAGGACGGGGTGGAGAAGATCCTGACAAGGGTCTTACCAATTTCCTGGGAAAGTAAAATCACTGCTATCCACGAATCCAAAAATATGGCAACCCTCAGATTGGACGAGCTAATTGAAAACCTCACTGCCTATGAACTTAGAATGCAGACAATGAAAATGGATGCTCCAAAGAAGGAAAGGAGTCTAGCATTGAGAATCACTGAGGGAGCAGATCTGGAGGAAAATGAGATGGCCATGATCAGTAAGGAATTCAGAAACTTCCTCATAAGGAAAAAGGGCATCTCAAGAGGTGGAAACTACAACAAAGCTAAAGCTTCAGAAAGGCCAGCCAACGAGAGATGCTATAAATGTGGAAAAACTGACCACCACATCAAGAACTGTCCTCAGTGGGAAGTAGAATGGAAAAGGGAAAAATCCGAACGAAGGAACAGGAAGAAGGAACTGGTCCATCCCAAGAAAATCACAACAAAAGCTATGGTTGCTGCTTGGGGGGGAAGCTCAAATGAAGAATCAGAAGATGGTGACAAAGAAGAACATGCGCTCATGGCAATTGGGGAATCTGATGAGGAATCACATGAAGAACCAGAGGTGAGTATATCCCATCTCAAAAACAAGATAAAGTTCCTATCTAAAGAAAAACTCTCTGAGTTGCTATTTGATTTTATGGATGATTCCGAAGAGACAAACAAAGAGAAAGAACAACTCTCTAAAGATTGTGTAATGTTGAAAGCAAAATGCATGAACCTGGAAATCAGAGTAAGTGAATTTGAAAAGGAAAACACTGCCTTGAAGAACCAGGTTCATCCACTTGAAACTAAAATCCTAGAGCTAAAATCTGAAAATCTAAAGTTAAAGCTAGGAACTAGTAAAAAGATTGTTGATCATTCTCATATCATGTTAGAAGAAAATGCGGGAAAACTAAAAGATAATATGTACACCAAGGATGAACAAATAAGAGCACTAAAATAAGAACTTGGTAAAGTCAAACATGAATTAGATCGAACTTGCAAATGGAATAAATCCTCTGATGCCTTGACATGGCTTCAAGAAAATCATAGTAGCAACAGAAGAGGACTTGGCTTTGGGAGTCAAATGCCCAAATGGGATCCCAAAAGCAAGTATCTCACTCTTCCTGAGAATAAAATCTGCACCCACTGTGGTAAGACTGGCCACTACAAAATTGAATGTACTGCAAAAGAGCAGGCCAGTCGAAGAAATGAAAGTTTTGTACGAAAGAAAAACTGGCTACCAAATTGGGCCAGAAAAAGCTTGATTCATCCTTTCTCTCATAGAAAAGGACCCAAACTGGTTTGGGTCCCTAAGACTAACCCCTGATTTCTTGTTGTAGGTTCAAGTGAGAGGAAGCAGCCAAATTTGGTACCTAGACAGCGGCTGCTCAAAATATATGACCGGGAACAAGGAACACTTCCTTTCACTTGAAAACCTCAAAGGAGGAAATGTCTCCTTTGGAAATGGAAAGAAAGGTGAAATTATTGGGGTTGGTAAGGTAGGTAAGGATGACACACGTTCCATATAGAATGTGTACTTGATAGATGGCTTGAAATATAGCCTAATCAGTGTGTCACAATTGTGTGACAGAGGTAACCTGGTTGCTTTCACTTCCACAAAATGTTTTGTGATTAACTTGTTTACCGACACGATTATTTTGCAGGGAAAAGAATGAATAACATCTATGTCATAGACTTGTTCACACTATCAGAAAATGAACTCACTTGCTTAAGTGTGTTGGACAGTGATCCCCTCTTTTGGCACAAAAGACTTGGTCACGCTAGTCTGAATCAGCTTAACAAATTAGTCTCCAAGGACTTAGTGGTAGGGCTTCCTAACACTAAGTTCAAGGAAGACAAAGTCTGTGAGGCATGTGCAAGGGGGAAGCAGGTAAGATCTTCATTCAAAAGCAAGAAAATGGCCAGTACCAACATGACGTTGGAACTAGTTCATATGGACCTGTGTGGTCCTATGAGAACCCTGAGCAGAGGTGGTAAGAAATATGTAATAGTTTTAGTTGATGACTACCTAAGGTTCACTTGGACCTTATTTCTGACATCTAAAGATGAAGCATTTGATATGTTTACTTCATTTGTTAGAAAAACTCAAAAACAGTTAGGAAATCAACTAGCATCAATAAGATCTGATCATGGTACTGGATTTGAGAATGTAAAGTTTGCTGAATTTTGTGATGAACATGGCATAAATCACAATTTTTCTGCCCCTAGAACCCCACAACAAAATGGGATTGTTGAAAGAAAGAACAGAACTCTTGAAGATATGGCTAGAACTATGCTCCTTTATAGCAAACTACCCTACAGCTTAGGGGCAGAAGCAATAAACACTACATGCTACATAATAAATAGATACATGACCAAACCACTGGTAGAGAAAACTCCTTATGACTTACTTAAAGGGAGAAAGCCCAACATATCCCACCTTAGGGCTTTTGGATGCAAGTGCTTTGTGTACAACAATGGCAAAGATTCCCTAGGAAAATTTGATCCTATAAGTGATGAGGGAGTATTCTTGGGATATTCATCACATAACAAAGCTTATAAAGTATATAACAAAAGAACTATGTGTGTAGAAGAGAGTGTGCATGTTATTTTTTATGAAACTAACACTCTTTCTGAGAGACAGGAACTAGAAGATGAGGAGCTCGGACTGGTCAGAAACAGTGAACAAACTGAAGCAAATATGGAAGATGGAACAGGTGATGGACCATGTCCAACTACCCCAAGCAACTTGATAGGGGTAACTCAACAACAAATCTCTCTGGATCTTGGCCCGGATCCTGTTCCACAATAACAAGACACTATGGGATCATCTAGTCATGAACAATTAGTGCTCAAACCACACATATATCAAAGCTCTCACCCCCTTGAGAACATCATAATAGATTTGACATCCGGAATCAAAACAAGATCCTCTTTGAAAAATCTGTGTGCGTTTGATGCCTTTCTATCCTTGATCAAACCAAAGAACATTGCTGAAGCCTTACAGGATGCTGACTGGGTAAATTCCATGCAAGAAGAGCTAAATCAATTTAAAAGAAGTCAAGTATGGCACTTGGTACCCATACCACTAGACATATCAGTGATTGGCACAAAGTGGGTCTTCAGGAACAAACTCGATGAAGATGAAACTGTTACAAGAAACAAGGCCAGACTGGTTGTCCAAGGATATAGTCAAATGAAGGGAATTGACTATGATGAGACCTTTGCTCTTGTGTCTAGACTGGAGGCAATCAGACTTCTCATAGCATTTGCTGCTCACATGGAATTCACTCTCCACCAGATGGATGTAAAGAGTGCTTTCCTCAATGGCTATCTAAAGGAAGAAGTATTTGTCAAAAAGCCTCCAGGATTTGAAAGCAAGGAGACACCTGACCATGTGTATAAACTTGACAAGGCCTTGTATGGACTCAAACAAGAACCAAGAGCATGGTATGAGAGGCTATCTAAATTCCTGCTAGAACATGATTACAAACAAGGTATAATTGATAGCACCTTGTTCTTAAAAAAAAGGTAAGGAACTCCTGGTTGTGCAAATATATGTGGATGATATAATATTTGGAGAAACCTCTAAAAGATTGAGTAAGGAATTTGCCAAGCTTATGGGGAGTGAGTTTGATATGAGTATGATGGGTGAGCTAAACTTCTTTTTAGGCTTGCAAATTAAGCAAAACTCAAATAGAACAATGATTCATCAACAAAAATATGTGAAAGAATTGCTCAAAAGATTTAAAATGGAAGACTCCAAGGAAATAGACACCCCCATAGCCACAACTATAAAATTAGACGTGGATGAACCTGGTTCATCCGTTGGTCAAAAGATATACAGAGGGATGATTGGGTCTTTATTATATCTCACTGCCAGCAAACCTGATATTGTGTTTAGTGTAGGGTTGTGTGTTAGATTTCAGGTAAATCCAAAGGAGTCCCATCTAACTGCAATGAAGAGAATTCTGAGATATTTGAAGGGCACCACTGAGTTATGCCTTTGGTATCCTAAAGGTAGTAATTTTGACCTTGTAGGATATGCTGATTATGCAGGTTTCCTGGTTGACAGGAAAGGTATTTTAGGCACGGCTCACTTTTTGGGCTCTTGCCTTGTGTCTTGGGCCACCAAGAAACAAAACTCAGTAGCCTTGTCTACTGCTGAGGCTGAATATGTGGCTGCAACCTCATGATGTGCTCAGTTGCTATGGATCAAGCAACAACTCATGGATTTTGGTATAGAGGTTGGATGCATTCCTATTTTCTGTGACAACACTAGTGCAATTAGTATGACGAAGAACATGGTTCATCATAAGAGAACCAAATACATAGATGTCAGACACCATTTCCTAAGAGATAACTATGAAAAAGGAATGATCTCAATCGAATTTTGTGCTACTGACAAACAAATTGCTGATATATTTACTAAAGCATTGAGTAGGAAGCATTTTGAGAGAAACGAGCTAGAATTAGGGATGATTAAGATCACCTAATTGGAAAACAAAAAAAAATTGTTTTTTTTGGGCTAGAAACACTAAAATAGGTGACTAACCAGACTAATCGTTGCTCAGTATTATGATTTTAATGCCATACTCTCTTGCCATGTGTTAATATGATTCCCTAGTTACTAGTTATGTTTTTCTATCTTTGTAAATTGAGGCAAATTAAAGACTCTAACACGATGAACCTGGTTCATCAGATTGACAAGGTACGTGCTCATCGCTATACACTTATTGAAATAATTATAGTCACACATGAGCAGGACTCTATATAGATTTGGTTCATTTCAAATTATTAGTACTTATCCCAAATTGAATCCGTTCCAAAGAGTCAAATCAAATCTTTATTAAGCCTAGATTCAGGGAGCCATAACCGTCTAATCTACTGACACTCCTGTCGCGATTAGAATTCCACTTGACCAAGAATTACTCCCGTTGTATATTTAATATCCACACCTTTAAAAAACCATCATTACCTCTCCTATTCAAAAGCATAACCGTCGAACCAAGTACATCATTCCTCTAAACCAAACTGATCAACATTCTTCTCTCTCCAAATCTCACAAAAATGTCTTCCACACCACCCCCTGCTTCATCCTCATCAACCACCCCTGATTACAGTTGGTCTTGAAGACACTTGACTCAAATTCTCCATCGATACACAACTCACAATCTCCAACCAGGTCTTCAACCCCTCAAAACTCTCCAGTTCCAAACCCCATTCCTGAACCCACTCCTTCACCTCAAAAAGTTCCAGCCGTTACACCAAGCCCTACTCCAGCCCTCAGAAAATGTAGAGTGAAAATATTAGCTAGAAAACTATTGCATCTGGTCCTCTTGCCAGGAAATTGAATGAAAAACTTCAAGCTAGTCAGGACCAAGATTCTGAAAGTCAAGCGAGTCCTTCAAATCTGCAAATGAGGAAGAAGTAACTGGTTCATCTGGTTTTGAGAAGGCTAATCCTGAAGATAGGTCTGAACCTGAAATAGCTGGAAACAAGTTTGTTTTGATTGGTTCTGTAGTGGATGTAAAAGTACCGGTAGGAGAAAGAAATAGAAAGAAATTGAGAGAGAGGGAGAAGGGAGTTATGCAAGGGGAACTGGGAAGGAAGGTGCCACTCTGGCAATCTGTGGCCCCGCTCCTATGGTTGTTGAGGAAGGAGTCAAGGACTTAGGGGGAAGAACTTCTGGGGAAGAAACAACAGGTCTGGAAAGTCTGCAACATGCGCAGGATGAACCTGGTTCATCCATTGAAG
The DNA here is from genome assembly GCA_005239495.1 of Nicotiana undulata. Lineage (NCBI taxonomy): Eukaryota > Viridiplantae > Streptophyta > Magnoliopsida > Solanales > Solanaceae > Nicotiana > Nicotiana undulata. The sequence goes on from ML280826.1 coordinate 134,381, forward strand.
AAACTCTGGCTGATCTAATGAAAAGGTTGGGGGAATCTTACAAACCCAATAAGAAAATAACCCCCAAACCCAAGAAAGATGATACTCCAGTCCCATCCAAGAAGAGAAAGGCCTCTTCAACTACTGATGCTCCTGCCCCTAAGAGTCGTGCTACTAGAAGCACTGTTAGGCAAAGTGAAGAAGAAATGGAGAAAGATCTGAGAAAGAGAAAGAAGAAGAACACTACCAAGGGTAATGCAAAGGTTGGGGAGCCTGTTGAGGACATTCAGGTTGATGATGATGAGATGGATCTGGGCCATCAGGAGGAACATCCAGCACAAGTTGAGGTTGAGATACCTGACAACTAGGATTTTTACCTTGTTTTCCGCTCAATCTTTCTCAAGTTTTGGTGCAATTACATACAAAATAGTCCCAAAGGCTTACGTATTGTGCTTGTTGCAGAGATTGAGCCAAAAAGGATGACAAACAATCAAAGATCTGCTCAAAAAGGAGTGAATCTTGCACAAGTACCAAGAACAACAAAAGGCCTACCTCAAAAGACCACCGCGACCGTGGTCCAATCTCCGCGGTCCGCGGTGGTGATATTTAGAGAGGATTTTTCAAAGGCAAAAGCCATCGCGGCCGCGGTCCAATCTTCGCGGTTCGCGGTGGTGAGATTCAGAGAGGAGTTCTCAAGGCAAAAGTCCACCGCGGCCGCGGTCCATTCTTCGCTATCCGCGGTGGTGAGATTCAGAGGACTCACTTTTGAAGGCTAAGGTCACCGCGGACCGCGGTCCATTTTACGTGGTCCACGATCAAGAAGTTTCAGAGACAAAATCTATGAGGCCAAGAAGTCCACCCCGGACCGCGGTCTATTCTTCGCGATTCGTGGTAATCCCGCAGGGGTATTTTTGTCCGGAATTTTCGGCTGGGTATAAGTAGCTTCTTTTGTATTTTCTTTAGGGTACGCTTGGTATCAACAGTAGTGGGAAACTCGTGAATAGTCTCTTTTCATATTTTGTTGCAATTTTAGCTTCGTTTCAACATTGAATCTTCATATTTTAGCTTATAAATTAATTACATAGGTCTTGCTTCATCTACTTCTGTGATTTCTTCATTGATTATGAGTAGCTAAACCCATTAGCTAGGGTTGTGGCTCAGCCCTAGTGTGGGTAATTCATGGGTTCTCTAAATCATGAGAATTGATAGTCCCAATTAACGGGTTAAACCTCGAGAGAGTAAAATCCTACTTGAGCCCATATTGCTTGTGCACATTTGACATCCAATTGACCTTGATAAAGACAATTAAGCATATCTACTCAAACTACCAAGAGGTATAGAGTGGGTAACTTTGGAGCATTTGGCTATATCATAAATTCCCCGAGTAACATCTTTGCCTTAGATATTAGAATTCGTTAATTACTCACCTAGGTAGAAGTCATAACCCTAGTGTCTTTATCCAATTAGAAAACAACCCAAAAAGATATTAGTAATTCAATTGCAATCATTATTAGTATAAATCATAGTTATAGTACAAAACCATCAATGATGAAAAATGTAATAAAAATACGAACCATTGCTAGATCACTTAGAAACTCACTCCAAATCATAACTCCCTGAGGATTCAATCCCGACCTTTCGGGTAAAAGCTGCACCGACCCTCATCTTCCTACTTTAATAGTAGTGTGGGTGAGAGCCGATCACTTTTTGGCGCCATTGCCGGGGAGTTATACGATGTTGATTATCTACGTGAATAGTAGTGTTAAGTGTTTTTATTTCCTTTTTCTATTAACGTGTGTGTTGAATCATTTCAGTTCTCATGGCGGATCCTTTGGGAAACATTGCGGAGGAGGTATATGACAACCAAGAAGAGGAAATAAACCAAGTACCTCCTCCCAGACTAGGCCGACTGGCCAATATTAATAAGGACAATCAAGATCCTCCTCCGCCTCCAGCTGCTAGAGTTGCCCCTCAGGTTCTTCCAAACGAGGGGTATGCTAGTGCCATTGTCCCGCCAAGGATTCAGGCAGGAAATTTTTAGATAACAAATGTGATGCTTACACTTTTGAAGCAGAGGGGTTATTTCACCGAAGTTGTGCACCAGAATGCTTATAAATATCTAAAGGGCTTCGTGGATACCTGCTGGTGTAGTAAGCAGACAAATGTCTCAGAGGATGCTTTGAGACTTCGGTTATTCCCCTTCTCTCTTCAAGGGAAGGCTCTTGACTGGATTGAGTGGCTGCCCAACCACTCAATATCTACTTGGGATGAGCTCGCGGACAAATTCATTGCTAAATTCTTCTCACCAAGTCATATGGCAGCGCTCAGAGATGAAATCTTGGCCTTTAAGAAAGAACCCAACGAGCCTTTGCATGAGATATGGGAGAGATACCAGACTATGGTTAAGAAATGTCCGAACAACGACATGACCGAAGCCATGATCCAGCAGACTTTCTACTAAGGGATAAACACTGTCAATCAATGTGTGGTCAATCAGTTGGCCGGTGGATATTTCATGAAATTGAGTTACCCCGAGGCACATGAGATATTAGATGAGATGGCTGACACATCATCAGCTTGACAAAGTAGAGCAAACGTACCTCAGGGTGAGACCGGTGTCAATAGTCTTCACAAGGAACTTCAAGAACAGGGGCAAGCAATTGCCGAGCTCACAACCACTATGAACCAACTTGCAAAGGCCCAACTTCAACAATTACAAAGGCTGAAGCAAGTAAATTCCATGGAGGGAGTGAACCAAAGAAGACCCCGGGGAAATTCTAAGCAGAGCAACAATGATCAGGGTGACCAAGGGCCAAGTGGATATGGTCAAGAAGAGGAGTATGATGACCAAGAAGAGGATGTGATGTATGCTAATAATTTCCAAGGTCAAGGAAACAGTCAAAACAACAATCAAATCTGGAGAAACCAAGGTAACAATCAAAATTGGGGTAATCAAAGACAAAGAAATTGGAACAATAACAACAATGCACGGAATTGGGGGAACAACAATGATCGACAATGGGGGAACAAAAATGAAGATAATTAGAGTGGAGGAAACAACAACAACAACTGGGGTGACAATGGTAACCGGGGGTCGGGCTTTCAAAGGCCCCCGATGTACCAACAACCAAGCAATCCACTCCCGTACCAATCTCAAGGACAAAGCTCATCAAGCAATGATATGGGGAGAATTGAACACATGGTCAAGGAAATGATGGAGCGAAATGCAGACTCCGATGCTCAGTTGGCCTCTCACAACACCTCCATTAGAAACCTTGAAGTACAAATGGGCCAGACTTCTCATGCCTTAAACACACGCCCAAAGGGTGCACTACCGAGTGATACGGTGGTGAACTCCAAGGGTGGGAACAATAATAATACCGGTCACGCCATGGCGGTGACCACGAGAAGTGGAAAAGGTGGTAAAGCAAGTACTTCTAGGCAAAGGCAAATTGTTGTTGATGATAATGCACCATGATGAAATACCAATTGAAAATGAGCAAGTGGTGGAAGAGCCAACTAAAAGTGAGGTGAGAATTGATATACATGATAATGGGGAGGACTTGCAAAGGGACGTGAACTCGTCTAGGGAACACGTGATTGATATGCCAGAACCGGTGGTCCCACAAGCCAAGGCACCATTTCCTAGGCCCCCTTCTCCTTACCCTCAACGGTTGGCGAAACAAAAGCAAGAGACTCAGTTCAAGAAGTTTATTGATATGATGAAGAATCTTTCCATCAATGTCCCGTTGGTTGAAGCCTTGGAACAAATGCCCGGTACGCTAAGTTCATGAAGGACTTAGTCACTAAAAAGCGATCTATGGAGTGTGAGACCATCAAGATGACTCACCAAGTGAGTGCTATAGTACATTCAATGGCACCCAAACTCGAAGAACCGGGAGCTTTTACCATTCCTTGCACCATCGGGAGTGCGGATTTTGCCAAAGCCTTGTGTGACCTTGGGGCGAGTATTAACTTGATTCCATACTAATTATTTAAAACAATGGGAATCGGGAAACCTAGGGCGACCTCAATGCGTTTGCAAATGGAGGATAGGTTGATGAAGAGGCTCCTAGGGATAATTGATGATGTGTTGGTGTGGGTTGACAAATTTATTTTTCCCGCGGACTTTGTCATTCTAGATTGTGAAGTGGATTTTGAGGTCCCCATCATTTTGGGAAGGCCCTTCCTTGCCACGGGGATTGGTTGATGTTGAAGCTGGGGAGCTCACTTTTCGAGTGGGCAATGAGAAGGTGGTATTCCATGTGTGTAAGTCGATGAATCAGACCAACAGTACAGAAGTATGCTCTTTTATGGACCTCGTGACTGAGGTTATTATTGATGATGCTAGCTCTATGATCCATGTTGATGATCCACTGGAGGCTGCCTTATTGGACCACGAGGACACCATGGTAGATGGTTTTCTTGAAAGTACCAATGCCCTTCAAGGCATGGGTTCTTACTCTTATGGCCCCAGAAAGCTATCATTGGACTTGGAGAACCGAAAGACTCCACAAACAAAGCCTTCCATTGAAGAGCCCCCAACTCTTGAGTTGAAGCCACTACCCTCCCACCTCAGGTATGAATATCTTGGTCCATCACGTACCTTTCTTGTCATTATTTCCTCTTGCCTAACCCGATTGCAGGTAGACTCAACTTTAAATGTGCTAAGGAGAAGGAAGAAAGCAATTGGATGGACTCTTGCAGACATTCGGGGAATAAGCCCCGCTTTTTGCATGCACAAAATCATCTTGGAGGATGGAGAAAAGCCTTCCGTATAACACCAATGGAGTCTCAACGAGGCAATGCAGGAGGTGGCGAAGAAAGAGATCATAAAATGGCTTGATGCAGGGGTTGTCTACCCAATTTCGGATAGCGCTTGGAATTCTCCGGTCCAGTGCGTTCTGAAGAAGGGTGGAATGATGGTGGTCCAAAATTACAAAAATGAGCTCATTCCAACGAGAACGGTTACCAGATGGCGGGTGTGTATGGACTACCGCAAGCTCAACAAAGTGACCCGCAAGGACCATTTTCCCTTACCCTTCTTGGATCAAATGTTAGATAGGCTTGCGGGTCGGGCTTTCTATTTCTTTCTGGATGGGTATTCAGGCTATAATCAGATTTTGATTGCCCCGGAGGATCAAGACAAGACCACTTTCACATGTTCGTATAGTACCTTTGTCTTCGCCCGTATGCCTTTTGGTCTTTGCAATGCACCCGCCACTTTTCAACGGTGCATGAGGGCAATCTTTACAGATATGGTTGAATATTTCCATGAGGTATTTATGGATGATTTCAGTGTAGTGAGGGATTCCTTCGATGGGTGTTTGAGTAATCTTGACAAAGTCCTTGCTCGTTGTGAAGAAACCAACTTGGTGTTCAATTGGGGAAAATGCAACTTTATGGTGGAAGAAGGAATATTGTTGGGCTACAAGATCTCGAGGAATGGTATTGAAGTGGACAAAGCAAAAATTGAAGTGATTTCTAAGTTGCCACCACCAACTTCGGTTAGGGGAGTCCGGAGCTTCCTTGGGCACGTCGGGTTCTATCAGTGTTTCATTAAGGACTTCTCTAAGGTGGTCAATCCTTTGTGCAAATTTCTAGAGAAAGATGCCAAATTTCATTTTGATGAGAATTGTATGAGTGCATTTGAATTGTTGATGCACAAGCTTACCACAACTCCTATCATCACTGTGCCAGATTGGAGCTCTTCTTTTGAGTTTATGTGTGACTCGAGTGATGTAGTTGTGGGGGCGGTGTTGGGCAAGAGGGTGAACAAGATCTTTCACCCTATCTATTATGCTAGCAAAACAATGAACTCGGCCCAAATGAATTACACTGTCACGGAGAAGGAGCTTTTGGCAATAGTTCACACTGAAATTTCGTCCTTACTTGATGGGTGCCAAGGTCATAGTTCACACTGACCATGCGGTAGTCCGGTATCTCATGACCAAAAAGGATTCCAAAGCGAGACTCATGCATTGGGTATTGTTTCTTCAAGAGTTAGATTTGGAAATTGTTGACAGAAAAGGAAGGGAAAACCAGGTGGCCGACCATCTTTCTCGATTTGAGGAGAAGGGTCAACCTTGTGATGGGCTTGAGATTAATGACAGTTTCCCCGATGAGCAACTTCTTTCGGTGTCAATGCAAGAAATGCCATGGTTTGCCGACATTGCCAACTATCTTGTCACGGGTGTTGTTCCCTGTGAGATCTCTTCTAACCAAAGGAAGAAGATTAGGAGGGATAACACGGACTTCTATTGGGATGAGCCATATTTATTCAAGATTTGCACTGATGGGGTCATTCGGCGATGTGTACCGGAAGAAGAACAACGGTCGATTCTTGAGTCTTGCCACTCCTCACCATATAGTGGTCATCATGGAGAGGCAAGGACTTCTTCAAAGGTGCTTAGCTGTGGTTTCTTTTGGCCTTCTTTGTATAAAGATGCCGGTGACTTAGTAAAGAGATGTGATGAATGTCATAGGGCCGGAGAAATTTTCAATAAAGATGAGATGCCTCTCAATACTATTCTCGAAGTGGATATTTTTGATGTGTGGGGTATCGATTTCATGGGCCCGTTTGTTAGCTCTTGTGGGAACACCTACATTCTCGTGGCGGTGGATTATGTCTCTAATGGGTTGAAGTAGTGGCTCTACCCAACAATGAGGCCCAGAGTGTTGTGGGATTTCTCAAGAAAAGCATTTTTACAAGGTTTGGCACGCCTCGTGCAATCATTAGTGATGGGGGGTCGCATTTCTGTAATAAAGCCTCGACATCTTGCTTTCAAAGTATGGTGTAAATCACAAAGTTACGACCCCCTACCATCCCCAGGCGAGTGGCCAAGTTGAAGTCTCCAACAGGGAAATAAAGAGCATATTGTCAAAAACGGTCAATGCAAATAGGACCGATTGGTCAAAGAAGTTGGATGACGCTTTATGGGCTTATAGGACTACCTACAAGACCCCGATCGGTATGTCTCTGTACCGATTGGTGTTTGGGAAAGCTTTCCATATACCGGTTGAGTTAGAGCACAAGTCCATGTGGGCCTTGAGGAGTTTGAATCTTGAATGGGATGTGGAAGCCAATCTTCGTGTGGAGCAGCTTAATGAACTTGACGAATTCAGATTCCATGCCTACTCTAGTTTGTCCTTGTACAAGGACAAAATTAAGTACCTTCATGATAAGTATGCTCGTGGAAAGGAGTTCAAAGTAGGTGACTTGGTTCTCTTGCTCAATTCTCGGTTACGTCTGTTTCCGGGAAAGCTTAAGTCAAAGTGGAGCGGACCTTTTGAAGTTGTATTTGTGACTCCGTTTGGTGCTCTTGATCTAAAGAACAAAAATAGGGAAATTTTCAGAGTAAATGGGCACAGGGCCAAGCACTACCTGGGCAAAATTGATGACAGTCAAGTAGTGGCACTTCTCCATCTTAAATGAACTTGGTAACATACGTCGTGCCACGACGTTAAATCAGGCACTTCTTGGGAGGCAACCCATGTGTCTTTATTTTTCTTTTTCTTTGATTTTCTTGGTAGTATAGGACTCATTTTTTCACTAACTGGTTTTGGGATGTTGTAGGATTATTTTGATGCAGGGCAAAAAGCTAAGTGTTGGATTTACTTCTCTTTGAAGTTTGCACCGTGACCACGGTCCTCTTTTCGTGGTCCGCAATGCCATCCCTTAAGAAAACTAATCTCTGAAGTTTGCTTCGCGGTCGCGGTCCGCGGAGCCCTAGCAGAAGTCCCTGTATCTCTGAAGTTTCTTTCGCGGACCGCGGTTGCATTTTTGCGGTCCGCGATGAGCATCTGACCAATTGCCCAAGAACATTGAACGACCGCGGACCACGGTCGCTTTTTTGCGGTCCGCGGTAGGTAAGTCTAGTGGGTCCCAGGACCCTTCTATAAATAGACCTTAAGGGCCTCATTTTACACTTTACGCACTTTAACTCTCCAAAGTGAATTTTAACTGTGTCAGCTTCTTACTTCCAAGTGTGCATTTCATTCATCTTTTTTTTATCCCAACATCTAGTAAGTGTAATTATGATTCATTAACTTCTTAATTTGATTATTTTCTTGATTATTTGGTAGATTTTCTTCTCCTTTTCACTTTTTTTCTTCTTTAAGCCATTAACAAGAGGGTTTGTTCATAATGCTCATTTTAGACCCTTTGTAGTCAATTTCACTGATTAAACACGTAGGATTTTAACAAAATGTGCATTTGAACTTGAAATTAACTGAAAAACTTAAACCCTAGATTTTTGGTAGGACCGCGGTCGATTTTTTGCGGACCGCGGTGGTTGGATTATCTGTCCCAGTTGATTTTGATGAACGCGGACTGCGGTCGATTTTTCGTGGACCGGGGTGCTTACCTTCAGAGAAGTGGGTAGTCTGAACCACACTTTTCCGCGGATCGCGGTCGATTTTTCGCGGTCCGCGATGCTCGAGTGCAGACCGCGATCTCTTTTTCGTGGTCCGCGGTGCCCAACTTCAGAGAGGCCTTTCTTCCCTAACCCCTTCACTGCGGACCGTGGTCGCTTTTACGCGGTCCGCGATCTGCGGTCCCACTTCTATAACTCAACTGTGTGTTCTGCAACTGATCTGTGTATCTCTTTTCTATCCATTGCTTGGGTACTAACAATGTTTACATGATTTGAACTTGCAGAGAATGGTTCAATCACGAGGTGGTGGCAAGGGAGAGTCATCCCGAGGGAGAGGCAAGGGAATGATAATACTTGCCCCAAAGGTCCGGGAAGCTATAAAAAGCACCAGGAAAATAATCCGGACACTGGACAAAGCTGCCTCCCAATCTGAGAGTGATTATGTACCTTCCGAAGCCTCTTCAGAATCAATACTAGAATACATAGAAGACTACCCGGATAGGTTTCGGTTGACAAATGAAACCTCTGACTCTCCCCTCGCCCTTGCTCCAACACCAGTCAATTATGAGTCGTATGAAGGCTCAACAGCAGGGAGTGGCCACATAGACTCCACTTCACCCACAACTTCCCTGTCTGGTGAACATTCTGGAGATGAAGCAGCTGTAAATGAACCCCAAACAGAGGGTGAACCCTAAGTTATGGGAGTGGAGAGAACAAGAAACCCGGTGGTGTGGCAAGATAGATTTGTCAGTGAGGCAACTTTTCATAGATTCCGGGAGTGGTGGTCGGAGAGGAAATTGATAATGGAGAGCAGATTCACCACCAAAGATCTATTGCCACTCAACCCGAATGTGAAGAGACAATTCAGGTAGAGAAAGGGTTGGGACTACTTCTCTTGCTACCTGCCGGATGCCAATGAGAACCTTGTCAAGGAGTTTTACACAAACTTGTCTTTTCTGAAGAAAGACTCCAAGGCAACCAAGGTGAGAAATCTTACGATACCTTTTGATGGGGCAACATTGAATGCTTATCTAGAGTTTGATGAGGAAGATTACACACAATACCGAGAGAAGTTGGATGCGGGTGATGAGGCCCTTCATTGGCTTGCGGAGAATTTGGCTATCCAGGGTGAAACCCCATATTGGTTGCAGGTAGGAAAGACCATTCTCAGGAGAACGTTGAATTTTGAGGCTAAAGGCTGGGAGACGTTCGTGTGTAACAGGCTTGACCCAACCTTCCACGAAAACTGTATTCCTCTCCGGCGGGCTGTATTGATTGCTTCCATTCTGGCGGGGTACCCGATTAATGTCGAGAATGTCATGTCCACCGTCATTACCCGGGTGGTAAATGAAGGTGATAGAGCTTACCCTTTCCCAAACTTGCTGACCATGTATTTTGAGGATCAACTGGTGGAAAAGAGAAGTTTTGATGTGAAGCTGAAGACAAAAGCCCCTTTCTCTTGGTATGATCTGCAAAGTGATGATAACCCGAAGAGCAAGAAGTTCAAGGGTAAATCCATTGCTTCCACTGGTCAGTCTGAAGAGCCAGTGGTTGTAGTGGAGTCTTCTTAGCGCGAGCTCGCCATCCCAGAGAATGCTCCAGGCCCCTCCACCTCAGCAGACCCTGGCATTCCTTCATCACGAGCATATCCTCTAACTGCCCACAGACTGAGCCAGTCCCTTGCCAGTATCAACAACTGGATGCAGGAAGCTACTTCTAAGCTGTCACGACCCGTTTCCGGGTTGTGATGGCACATGTCGTGGAATCAGGCTAGCCAATCGCTACAACAATACTCAATTCATTTACTAGAGAAATTTACTCATTATTGGCTCAACTCATAGAAATACGGAAATTTTAATAATTTAAAACAGTCTAATAGAAGAAAATAGGCTCCAACAATCAATCTAGGATCTGGAGTCACGCAGTCATAAGCTACTAACATGAATATAACTGAGAAATAATACTGAAGTCTTAAGTTTTCAATTTCTAATACAGGAGGGAAAATAAGGAAAAGGAGGGACGAGATAACGAACGCCAGCTGCTACCTCGTCGGCTTTGAGGGATAAGCTGCTATCACCGATCCGCGTCAAATCTCGGTGCACCTGGATCTGCACACACAGTGTGCGGGTAAGTAACGAAAACAACCTACGGTCTGAGGAGGTAGTGACAAACTCAACCTCCGCAAATAAACAGTTCAAATAATGAAAATTTCAGAAATAACCGAGAATATCAGTGACAATCATGTTATGTAAATGACCCTGGAAACTTAGTAAAAATCCAGGAATAACAAATGAATGCCATGTATGTAGTATGCAGCTCTCACAGGTGGTCCTCTCGGTACACATAATTGGCCATTGGCCCAGGGAAATCCATCCCGTAACATGTACGACGTGGTGACTCAGTCACTAAGTACCGAAGGGGCAGGCCAATTCAGCCTTTCGGAGAAATCCATCTCCGAGGTATCATACTCATCCATAATTTGCACCAAGGAAATCCATCCCTCCATATCTCAAAATCAGTATCTGTGTCAGGGAAATCCATCCCTCTGTATCCCATCATCAATATTCAGTGCCAGGGAAATCCATCCCTCTATATCTCATATCGCGGACAAATCCATGTCCAGGGAAATCCATCCCTCAATAACTGTGCGCTCACTGGGGGTGTAAAGACTCCGGAGGGGCTGCCAAGGATATGGCCCAAGCGCTATATATATATCAAGCCCACGAAGGGTATATCATCTCAACATTCGGCTCTAGGCCCATACTCAGTCAGAATTACCAGTCTCCTCACAACACTCTCATTATGTAAACAGCCCAAACAATGGCAATGCATGATAAATCAATGATTTCTGAGACTGAAATATGAATACATGTGTAATAACAGGACTGAGCATGCACAAGTAAGGTTCACAATAGAAACAACGGTAACGGGCCATTTCTGGTCTCCACATATAGACATGAAGTCTTATCATTTATATTTGTTATGTTTTCTTTTAGATTCTACGCATCAATGGCCTTCACGGTACCAATATCATGGTGGAACAACAGTTAATCCGTGCCTGGGAATAAGTCGGGCAACGACAAATCAACCAACACTCATATGCCCGTCACTTGGCAAGTGTATCATAGTAACTATCATCAATTAGCATGTACATTGGGGTTTTGAACCCCTCAGTTCTAAGGTTGAAGCCGTTACTTACCTCGAAACCGACTAAACACTACTCCGCCGGGCCCTTTCCTCGAGAATCGGCCTCCAAACGCTCCGAATCTACCAATAATCAATTACATAGCTTTACAATGTGCTAAGGAAAAATTCCCAAACAAAATCTAGCAAAACTACTAAAAATCCCGAATTCGGTCAAAACCCGGCCCTCGGGCCCACGTTTCGAAAGTCAGAAATTTTCACAACACTAGGTTCCTTGTCTTTTCCCGAGTCTAACCATACCAAGAACACAAAGATCGGACCTCAAATGGTCCTCTAATTCCCCCATTATTCTTCTCTTAAACCCAAGCCCTAACCACCATTTTCCTACTGTTTTTACCAAAGATTTCAACC